>VXBC01002303.1:0-54025 GCA_013399945.1 Ploceus nigricollis
TAAATCTTAAAGAGTCCCCCACACTTTTAGAGGGCAGCTTCTTGATAGATTTGGACTAGACTTGCATAATATAAGAAATACATCCTCTTATGCTGTGAGATTTGCAAGCTACCTGATTGAAAAAAGAGGAAATTTACATGATTTCAAACTGCAAAAGCACTGTTGGCTTTTACCTCCCAAAACACCCTTTTAAAGAAATCTGTGTGAGTAGTTCATCACATCAGCAATGTTTGGTTAACTGATACTATTTTTTCTTCATTGTAAATGGAGTCAAGCTGAAGGTAAAATGAGATAATCAACTACAGATGAGGTAGAGTAGAAATACCCTTGCCCCTAGGTACCTGAAAACACAATACTGATTACAAATAAAAATTCAGGTTGAGCATTAGAGTCCAATTCTTTCAGATGCTGAGTACTTGTCAGTACCACTACTGTGGCTGTGTTCTATTTACTTTATCTTTCTCGTGGCCTGCAGGAAGCACTCAGTATCATCCATGATCAGATCTCTAAAACACTCCCCACATATCTATGCTTGAGGCTTGGTTAAGCACTGTCTCATATGTCAGCACTGCCTCTGGCTGTTTGCAACTCTAATACCATTCCAGCTTCAATTCCAGGTCTAAAAGATTATTTGTTTGACCTGCCTTGCTCATCATTATCTGAGCTGCTAATTTTATTATTTTGTTAGCACCCTGGGCTGCATGGTATAAAGCAACACTATAAAAGTGTAGTTTGATTATATTGGAATCATTCAGCATCACAGAGCAAACAAAATGCAGCACTCCCACCCACACTGCTATGGTAGCACAGAAGAGGGAGTAAAGAAGAGGGGGAAGGGAGGATAAAAGCTGTAAGAAGGATAAATAAGAGTAAAAAAGCCATTGTGGTTGAAGAGCTTTACAAATTCTCTCAGGCTAAAATTGGACAAATTTTCTATGAGCCTATCTGAATTACTTGGTACTCAAAATATTTTTTAAAAGAAATTGTGGTAAAAATAATGCTAAAACAATTGGAATCTGTGAAGTTTTTCTGACTAGAAACAATGAATGAAATCTCTAAATCTCTAGTTACGAAAATTAACTTTTATAGAAATTATAGCAATTTGACTAGGATTTAGAAACCGTAGATCAGTGCATCAGGTCTTAGTTCAAACTTAGACAAGTCACTGTGCTTTTACTATTCAATGTTCCCACTTCTTTTTGTCATAGTTTAACCACATATTTCCATCTGTTTTTTGAATATCTCCATCTGAATAAGCATTTTAGACATTCAAATTACAACTTACTTTTGAAAGTTTATTTTAAATATAGACAGGGTCTTTTAATATTCCCCATATTTAACATTAGTTATACTGTTGAAACATTGAATCAGAATAATTACTGTATTCTTCTGCTTTTTTTTTCTGAAGGTATTTTATTCTCTTCACCCCCATGTTTTATTTTATTTTATTTTAACTGACAAAGCTAACTTGAACTTCTAAAAGGAAAAGGGCTAAATTTTAATTCTCTACTTTTGTAGTCCATTCTACTCTTGATACTGCAGGCCTGATGCTTGTTTCATTGTTGCAGAAGCATTAAAATGGCTGCCTCATATTGCAGGCATTTTATGGCATAAGAAAAAGGCTTTCTGAAACAGAAGAGTTCATATACTTAAACTAGAAAACTTGCCCTTGTGATTAGCCTGCTGTGACTCTTTCAGATCAGTACACGTAACACCTGAGCAAGCCATCTACAGGCAACTGAGCCAAGTCATAAACATGATCATGAGCCTTAAAACAATTCTGTATTGAAAGCCAGTTATCAAATTTTTTCTAGCTACTATAATTCAATTTCAACTTTATTTATGTTGATGAAACATAGTAAAGATTAAATGTTAATAAACATTGATTTTCTAATTAATAAGAATTGAAAATCTCATACTAAGTGTACCTTAGAAGATGCAGCTCAAATAGTTGCAATTCATGCAAGTCACATTATTCTCAGCTTCTTGATTATAAGCAGTAACCATGTCTATTATAGCTAAGATAAATAAACAGATATTTTCTGGCAGTTTGGTGCACAAATGCAACCTTCTAACCCTCACCATCAAAAGGTCAAAAGCTGCAAAACCTAGTCCATTAACCTCTGTAAATGGTTGTGATATTAAAAACTGACTCTCAATATCCAAGGGTCATGATCTAGTGCAATAACTATCAGCAATAAAGAATTATGACTACAGTACATTATCTATCTATAAAATAGCCATTTATGACACCAGCACATGGGCTATCTGTAACAGAAATGAACCACCCATTTCTAAGAATCATTGCACACTTTTAGTTATGGGGTTATAATATAACCTGTTAAAACTTATTAAGTTCTGAAGCAGAGAACAGAACTACTATCTGTATATTAGGAGAAACAACAAAAACTTACAGGCTAATACAGCTTAGTAGAAAACAGCAGTTTAAAGTATCATTCTCAGTCTGATTTCCAAACTGTGACATAGAAATTTCAGATTTAGCTCGGTATCACCTCTCTACAAGAGAGCCATGGATAGATGGAAGTCTATCAAGATGCAGAGGGGCTCTTTCAAGAAAAGGATCAGCTAATTTGTTCTAGCAAACTTTTCTGGTAGTTAAACAGAGCGTTAGCACTCCAGGTAAAGCAAGGCTTTTGCAAAAGTGGCTGAGAAAAAAATAAATGGGTCTGAAAAAAATAGTACAGATGATAAAGCAAAATCCATTTTAGTGGTATCAACATAATTTTGATCACAAAAAGTCTATTTTCAGGCAAAGAAGGTAGAGGGTGACACAATTTAAGAAACATGATGAATAAATGCAAAAAAAAAGTCATGCATTTTTTTGAATGACTTTAAAAAACTACTGTCAGAAAGGGCAAAAATTAGTATCTTTCCTATAAGACATGCATATATCTATAAGTATAGATAGATAGATAGATAGACAGACAGAAGACTTCCTTCATTTGCATGACATCTGTTTAAGTTGCTGAGATGTCTTGTACGTAGAAACTTAGACCATGAGTTATTTAATCAATCACTAAAACTCTGATGATACATTAGCTTGGAAGACCTGCAAAAACCTAACCCACTCTCTCTTTTAGAAAGCAGCTGGTCTTAATAATTAAAATGGAAAAACTCCATCCATCTTAATTTGCAAAGAAGTCACCCAGACAGACAGAACTTCAGCACCCTATTGTAGTTTCACAGGATGTCTGAAAGGGCTAGGGAGAAAGTAGAAAATATCCATTCTTTTAATTTTGACAACAGATACAGAGAAGCCTTTTATTTGTAATTAGATGTGAGAGGTTATCAAAGCTAAAAGCAAATAACATACCAATATTTTTTACTCTTTCTTTTTCTTTCTGTTGGATTCAATGAAATCCAGCCATGTAGTCAATAACTGATTTTCAGGAATGGAATTAACTATACCCACATTGTCTAGCTTTTTCATTTTCTAGTCACAGAAAAATAAGGAAAAATCCATGCATGAAAATATGATGTGGATTTTAAATAAGACTACTGAAGCCCTTTTTTTTCACTGCAATTTGTAGTGATAATGAAGTCTCTGCTAGAATAATGCTTATGTGCTGTTTTACTGCTTCTGTTCCACCCATGAACTCCTCATTTGTTTTCTCCATTTATGAAACAAAAGAAACATGTAGAATTAAGCAGGACTAGATCCAGGGTGGCACTGGGCATTGGAACTGAAAAGTACTACTCAAAAAATGGTAAAGATGAAAATGTTTTATGGTGCTTAGTCTCCTGGAGAACCTAACTGGCCTGTGTTGCTTGCGAACAGAAGAGTGTTCCAAGAGGGTGCCCGAGCCTTGCACTGGAGATATTGAGACACTGTGAAACCAAACAGGTCAGATAGAGGCCATGTTTCAGGATACAGCCTTCCCCATGCAAAACCTCTGTGTAAATAAGATTGCATGAACAGCAACTACTTTTGGCTTTTGCAGATGACTGCCTGATGCAGAACCTGAAGGCAAAGGTCACTGGAATGTGCATCTTGTGGCAGCAGAGGCCAGTTGATATTGTGTTCTCCAGTCTTTTGTACAGAAAGGGAAAGAGTAGAGCATATAGCATATTGAGTGGCTACAAAGCAGCTACAAAGAAATTATTTCATTAGTGAGATCCAATACTGTGCACTTTACCATCTGAACACCTCTTTTTTTAATGGCTTAACAGCTGGCAAGCTCTGGAGGATGCTTTAGAGCATCTTTTCTCCCTGTGCAACAGCTTCCCGCCAGTCTGGCCCAGCCGATGGTCAGCGTACCAGATCTCCTTCATTAAGGAATGTTAAAACACTTTGTCAGAAACCTTCTTCTTCCACTGTGGTTAATAAAAATATTAATTTATAAAAGTTTGTTTCAGATGTTGTCTTCTTTACCAGAGCTGGGCTTATTTTCACTTTTCGTAAGCCATTAGCTTTTGTCCTAATTCAAGGACAGTTCTAAGAAAGGCATATGTAAATATAGTGTGACACGATACACATACACAGGGTGCACAAACAAACTTCATTTGGGCATTGTCTACAGTACATGTGTAGGTTATCTTGGAAGTCAGTACATTTAAAATATGTTTTTCTGTGAAATATACGCTTATTTTCCCTGAATCATGAATTTTTGTCACTTAATTTTCTTAGCACCCCTGAAACGTGGGGAAACAAATCTCTTTTATTCTAAAACATCAGGGTAAACAATATTATAAACAATATCTATAAATTATTAAACTGTAAGAAACAGATTTTCCTTAAATAATTTTCCTTTATAGTTATAAATGACCAATTGAATGACTAGAAGGTTTTGTTCATTGCTTTTTACCACTTTACCAGAACGTAAAGTCCTTTGTATGATCTTCCAAAAGTAGCAAGTGCTCAGTTGTTTAAGTTATGTGAGTTGTTTAAGTTTTTTACTGATAATAAGTTATATGCTTCCACAGGAGAGACCATCTTCATTCTGATGGAATAGTTTTAGCAACGAGTAGAAATAATATGAGATAGCTGTCCTGGGCTAAACAGATCCTGACATTGTTGTGTCAGTGGATATTTAGGGTGTATGTTTTCACCCTAAATATATTCACATTGTTGGATTTACCTATAAAAGTACATTCCAGTAACAAATTTACTTGCAGCTAATTAAATTATACAAACAGAAAAATTTATATGTATAAAGGAGTTCACGTTTTTTATTAACTCCAAATATTTGTAGTAAGAGCTTCCTATTTTATTAATTTCATCAAAATGACCACATCATGACCAGCTAGCATATTTCATTTGTCATGTGAATTATTTACTGAAAAGGCAGATATTTGTCTTTGTCCAGATCATTTGCATCATGTCACTCTGTACAGACACTCTTCTCAGCAGTAAGGTGTTCAGGACTAATCCTGACATTTTCCTCTCTTTCTTTATTTAGGCAAGAGATTATTTTTTTGCTAATACTGCAAATTAGGAATAGTAATCCTCTAAAGATAACTGAAGAAATGGAAAAAGATTAGAACATCAGTACCACCAAAAAACACACACACTCAATATTTAGTTAAAATATGATTTGACAGGTGGAGCATTGCTATACAATGGACCTTCAGCTAGTTATAATAATTATGACCAGACATATTCCATGCCACATTCTGTCAAGAAAGCTCTTCAGATTGTCTCCCAAAATGGCAGGGTTGGCCAATTCTTTCAGGAGGCACAATTTTTCTGAGACTTACACACTCAGACATGGTGCAAGCAACAGAGCCTGATCCCCCTAAGGGATTAAACCCAGGTCTGTGAGCTGCATAAATCTAGATGCTTTAAACAAAATGCCAAATTTCAATTTAACTCCATGAAGCTATTTTTCCAATTGCTGAAAAGGTTTAATTTCAGTAGTACCCTTCAGATTGAATTTAGAAAATAAATTATTTCCACTGTAGAGAGCTAAATGCATTAAAATAACCCAAACATTCAAGTATTAAATGTAATTGAACAGGAAAAAACAATATGATCCTTCAATTCAAAAAAATGCATACACCTCAGCAAAATCTATTGCAATTATAAATGCATTATATATTGTTAATGCTCATCACTAATAATTTTAAGCTCTAATTTGGCGAGGTCAAAGTTTCACTTGCACTAAGTTTTTTGATGTACTGTTGGACTGTTCTGTTAGTTTTTTGCAAAGCTGAGTGTAAAATATTCAGTTGAGATATCAGTATTATAATTCTAAAGTTAGTAAGACCTGCATGGCTCAAATCTTATGCACTTTCTGGTTTTTAATCTGTTTTTAATGTAGAAATAGTAACCATGACCAGAAATAGTACCATAAAACATATTACCATAGTAGGTAAATTAGAAATTATTAGGTGTGTTTTGGTTGAGTTTTTTGTTTGTTTGGTTTTTTTTTAATTACTGAACTCTAAGTTTGCTCTCTGAGCAGGCAGTTTCAGGCATTTGGTTGCATTATATATCATATGTACCATGTGGCTCACAGAAAGAATTTTTATTCTGTTTAGACCTGTACAAAACTGGGTGAAAAATCTGCTTTGTGACCTTATGGGAACTTGATACCTGACTAAGCAAGAATCTATATTAAATCTTATCCTTGATCATAGGTACTTGTGCAAAGTAACTGTTTCAAGATTCTTCTTCCTTCACACAAAGTCTAGATATGAAACAAACTTTAGAAAAAATGCTAGGATCTTGCTCAGGGGAAAATTGCTGTAATATACCACAGAAGATGTACTCCAGAAACCTGGTATATCCCTAAAAAACTCTCTTTTCATCTCCTGTCTTGTAATCTGTAAGTTGAACATTGCACTTTCTATTTTATTTGGATGTACCAAGAGTATCTTGAGCTTTTATGCGTCTCTTTATTTTATTGATCCTCTCTGCACTCTTAAAAATAATGGGCTTTCAGAATCCCAGAGCAACTAAAATTTATCTTTCTTACTTTCTTGCTCATTCCCTTTTAAAACACACACATTTAATGGATAACTTTTTATATATTCAGAAATCATCAGGCAATTGCTAACACCAAAAAAACCCCAGTCCTGTCTAATTACTCTTTTAGAGAAAAGGCACATACATGGTTACACACTCCCTGCTGTTTGCCTGCTACCAGGATACCATTAAATATTTTTCTTATATCTTTGTTGGCATAACTCTATGAGATAGTCATGTATGTTCTCCCTGTGTTGGCGAATTAAAAGTCCACTTTCAGTGAGTAAGATTAATTATCCATTTAACCAAACCAAGATTCATTGTCATATTGGGGCAGGAAAGAGTGGAGAGTGGGATGCCGGAAAGATGCAGGTGGGAAAAGAAAGGGGCAGAGTGCCAGCTAGGCTGCAGTATTCAGTTACATGTGAAATGATTTGTAATTCTGAGTAATCACTTAGGACAAGCCCTTGCACCATTTTATCTATACATGACTCTAGGCCAAAGTCAATACTCATAGTAAAATAATGAGATGAAGCTAACTGAGCCCCTTTATTAATGCTCCAAGGAGCAAATCCGATGCTTAAGCTTCTCCCATGGAAAGTATCCACTTCTTCCTAAAATGAACGAGTAGGTCATGATGGCCAGTAGTAACTAGGATTCTTACCTCCAAAAAAACATGGAAAATTTCCTTTCTTATTTGTGCACCATGTTGTGCTTTGCCCAGCTGCACATGAAGCCATATAAATTTTGCATTATGTATAGATTCATTAGAGAAATCTCTCTCTCTTTCTTAATCATTTTCCCTGACTTGGAGAGCTGGAAAAGAAAACCCACACAATGAAAGTCCAATAAACCAGAAGGAAAAAGTACAGTACACTGTTTCAGATGTATGGTTTTATTCTTACTACTGTCAACAATATGAAGAAATTCAACTACCCAAGGAACTCCTTGGCAAGGAGTGTTCCCTCACAGTTGTTTTAGTTGTCTTTTTTTTTTTTTTGAAGTGTAGTGTTCTGGTTTTGGCCAAGTCTTAATTTTTCACAGGAGCCATGGAGGTGGAGCCTGGAGCCATGTGTTATGGCCAAGACCCTAATGTTATTTAAAACCATCTCATGTCATTGTAGTGGGACAGGGGACAGGGACTCTTGCTTCAGAAAAGAAGGGTGTCTCTTTCCAGTGGAGCAAGAGTGGCAGACAGAGCAGTGGAGTACTGCTGATCCTGACCAGAGGGAGCAGTTTGTGTGTGACTGGGTTGGGCTTCATGCTCTCTCTTTTGTACACTTTTGTTACTAATATTGTTGCTGTTACTGTTTGTTCTCTTATCTCATTGTTTTTTTCCAGTAAGTTGTTCTTATCTCAGCCTGTGATGTTCGCCTTTTGTGTCCCCACTTATCCTCTCCAGCCACCAGTGTGGGAGGAAAAGCAAGTCAGCAGCATGTGGTTTTGGGGTCTTGGGGCAGGGGGCACTAAATTGCAGCATATGACTCCTAAAACATGTCATGTAGTCATGTTACCCCAGGAAGCTTTTCATACTGCAGCAACTGGTAATTTTAATTAGAGCACCATAAATAAACATTCTTAGTCCTTGCTTCATTCCTCTGTGGTTGTTCATGATGAATCCTAGTCATCAAGTGATCTCTCGTCCTGGAACATCCAGTTTCTTGTCCAGTTTTCTAACTTGAGGTTCTCCTACTCTGCTACAGCTTTCTGTGTAGTCTTTAGTGTTTCACATCCTGATAAGTCACCAATTTTACAGCAACAGCCTTTGGAAAATCCTAATCTCAACATATATTAGTATATGTGAAGTGTTATGTGATTGTTCCATAAATATAATTTTACACCATTGTATTACATAAATCAAAGTCTTTGAATGGAATATTGGATTTTAATCCCTTTAAGCATTTTTTTCAAGTGACCATAGGAGAATCAGTGAACTAAATTCTTTGGGAATTAGATCAAGCAGATCTGAAAATCTTGCTTGCTTTTAAGAACAAGAAGCAGTGTAACACAAGCTGATGCAAGATCAGCTTACAGATGCAAGATGGCATTCCAAATTCAAACACAAAACTGCCAGAACAGCGCAACACTTTGAGCTTCACAAACTCAGATGAATCTAAAGCTTTTAAAAATGTTTCAAGTATCCTAATTAAAAGCAAATGTCTGATTTCTCACAGTATGTCAACAATTTTGAATAAGAGACTGAAACTCATTATAAGCCTCAGTTTACTCCTTCCATTCCTAAAAAAGGAAAGGTTACAATTAGGAACCATAAATTTTGCATGAAACTGATAGAATCTCTGGTGATTTCTTTCTGCTGGTCCAGGAGGAGTCTCACAGTTTGGAAGGATAAATAAATTTTATTTTAAAAAATACTGGTTTTAACTAATAAGTATTTCTCAAAAGTCTATCCTCTTTAGCAAAAAGAGGTAAAAATTAATTATTTTGTGAAAGGAATGTTTCCTGTTGATTTCATCATTGTTACATTTCACTGTTATATCCTTTTGTTTTCATTTAAAACATTTTGTTCAATCAATTAAAAGTCCTGACACGATTGTTATCTTTGAATGTTGTGTAATATAGTAGGTTTGATGCACAGTCATTAATTGTATTCACAGAGGAAACCCAAATTAGTTAAAATATACGTAAGCAAATTTTTTGATTTACAAAAATAATTAAAATAACTTACTGTTCTGTACCAAGTTGTTCTAGCCATGCCCCAGCTACGAGTATAACTATTTGTATCAGCTTTTCTGGATGATCCTTCTTGCAATATTATGTTTCTCCACGGTGGCTGAACATGATCCAGTGTGTGTCCAAGGGGTCAAGAAGGCCAATGGCATCCTGGTCTGTATCAGAAAGGGTGTGGCCAGCAGTGATTGTCCCTGTGTACTTGGCACTGGTGAGGTCACACCTTGAATCTTGTGTTCAGTTTTAGGCCCCTCAATTCAGGATGGGCTTTGAGATGCTGCAGTTCACAGAAGGGCCACGGAGCTGGTGAAGGGTCTGGAGCACAAGTCTGATGAGGAGCAGCTGAGGGAGCTGGGGGGTTTAGCCTGTAGAAAAGGAGACTCAGGGGAGACCTTATCGCTCTCTACAACTGCATGAAAGGAGGTTGACAAGATGAAATGGCCTCAGATTACACCAGGGAAAGTTTAGATTGGCTCTTAGACAAAATTTATTCATCTAAAATGTGGTCAGGCATTGGAACCGGCAGCCCAGGGACATGCTGGAATCACCGTCCCTGGAAGTGTTCAAAAGACATGTGGCTATGACACTTGGTTTAATGGTGAACATGATGGTGCTGGGTTGGCAGTTGTTCTCAATGGTCTTAGAGGTCTTTGTCAACTTTCACAATTCTATGATTCCATCATTCCTGTGGGTCCTGTGGCGCCGGTGAGGACCATACTTCTGTACAGCACCATCACTGATTTTTGATCTAGATTCCTTCTGTAGAATCATGATCTGTGCTGAGGAGGCCATTGTGTAAAGGATTTAAAAGTATACACAGATTAGAGAGGATCCAGTAAATCCAAGAGCAACAACTAATTCCATAATTTAAATTTCAGAGAGTGAGGTAAAGAATTCTGATGGATACAACTCATTCTGCAATTCAGAGACAGTCTACTTCAATTCTAATCAAATGCATGCTTGCTTAATTGGAAGCAAAAATTAATCTGCACCTTTTTTTGTGTCATTGCATATTATGGAAGATTTTCATAATGTTATTTCATAGTGTAATAATTCGGAACAAAAAGAAGGGTGGACTGTTCTGACAAACCTGATATACTCAGTAAATACCCTGGAACTTTAGAAAACAAACAAGCATTGTTTAAAACTTACCCATTTTTTCCTTATCTTGTTAATAGGAAGAAAACATGAAAGCAGAGCAGAACAATATGCTTTGTGTAAGTTGGAGAGAACCAGGTTTACAGGATAGAAGCAAACATGTATCACAAAAATTTATCATGTAGCTTAAAATGAAGCTAAAAAATCCCCACAAAAACAAACTGTGAAGTCTTGCATGACTTGCAGGGGAAACCACAACCTTTTGATTGCATTCTCTCCTAAAGAGGAAGTAGTGCTTGATAAGACTTTATAAGGTAGTTTTTAGGCCCTTATACACAGGTAAAACACTAGAAATCAGATAAAAAGTTTGCACTTTAGACATGGCAAATCTATTTCTACTTTGAAACCAGAAATTTACCAACAAAATGCTTATCTATTTATCTTGGGAAATCTTTCTTTTCCCAAGTGTGAAACATATAATTCCCTGGATATCTTCTATTGAGAAAGAAATGAGTAATTTGATTATTGGTATCTCTGGGGAGGAGTTAGTAAAAAAATGCTGTCTTTAAATATTTTGTATTGTAAATTAAAATGACTGAATAGTTGGCTAGAAAATTACAGTTAACTTCGGGAAGCTATTGATAAAGGCCTGGCTTTAAAAAGCCTATTTGCAAAAGGCCTACTAACCATGAAGGGGAGCACTGTATAATCCTTCAACAAATGGGTTAAAACCCACAGAATGGCATAATCCGGGGTCTAAAAATTCATCTCAGCTTCATCTTCTTCCTGGTAAAACACTTAGAAACAGCGCTGTCTTGGTGTGAAAACATTTATGTGGGGCAAATGCATCTAGGTCATGCAGAAAACAGTATGTTGCTATAGCTATCATTAGGGTAATACACTTCACAGCAAGTCCTACTGTGAGCTAAATTCAGGCCCAGTGGGTGCTGCACTATTGACTTCAATGAAGCTGCACCTGCTTATGCCCTATCTGAATCAGGCCTCGTATCTACAATAAGAATAGTATTTCAATCACTGCCATTCACTGAACACTATTTCAACAGCCTCTCTGCGTGAATTCCTGCTATAAAGTATCTGATGTGCAGTAGCTGGCTATTCCATCCCACCCTGTTTGCCCTCCCCTCCATCATTTCTCAGAGCACATCTCTTTCGGGCAGAGAGACACAAAGTTTGGTTGCTTCTAAGGAGTGCCAAGGGCACACATTGCCATTATTTCAGTGTACAGTGCCTGCTTGTCAAAATGTTGTCAAGTAGTTCATAATCTTAGCTTTGAGGGAAAAACCTGTTGCATACGTATTTCTCTGTATACTTTTTAATTGCTAGAGTTCATTAGAAGCATTAAATGTCTTTCTAGCTAAGAACAATTAAATGGCATTTAAAGTTGTCACCACCTGAGAACTAGGCTGTGAGTGTGACTAATGGATGTTTCTCTATTTGCTCGGTAAGTCATCCCACTGCTGACACATGCCTCTCATTGTGTTTGATAGCTGTAGTTACATTTCTGAGTATTTCCTTCTTCCTGGTTGCACTTTCTAACTGTGTCTCTCAGTCTCTAGTCCTGCTTCATCTTACTCTGCACCTCATCTCCATTTCTGAATGTCTTTTTTCATCTTGCCCTTCATAAGCTTATAGTGGATTTTTTTTTCCTGTTGTCTTAGAGGTATGAAAGAAAATCTTTATCAAAACAAGTTTTTATCTCATTTTGAGCTGGCTTCCTTAAAATAGTGGCAGGACATAGGCACATATAAGGGAAAAAATGCAGAATCCCCTTTCTAAACACATAAGAGGAAAGCTCCAGCACTTCCTGATGGGCGTAAGATTCTCTCAAAGGAGAAGGACAGCAAGAATGTGGACCATGCCTATACAAATCCTCATGAGTTGACTGCCACCATGGTACCACATTGTAAATTCTGTGTTCCCCTATTGTAAAAAATACAGGCATCCCCCGGGAAGAGAATGAAGGATGTCTGACTCGATTTCAGAAGGCTTTGAGATGCTTAACACTCTTTATTAAATCTATACTAAAATACATTAATAATATATGAAGAGAGGCTATTCTACATACTACATTTAACTTACCTATCTTAGACTAACTCAGTCTTAGTCTTGTGACCTTCTCGAGAGTCCAGACACAGCTGGACCTGATTGGTCCTTGCAGGTAAACAATCTCCAACTCAACATTCCACAGGGGAAAACAGGGAGCAGAGATAAGAGATGTTTTTCTCTCTCTGCAGTTCCTTCATGCCTTCTCCCAGCAAACCTTAGGAAAAGTTGTGCCCCACTCCTCTCTATGAAGAGAAGCAAGGCGACATTCCCCTTCCTGAGAGGTGAAGAAGACTTCAGCTCCTTACAGACTGATTAACCCTGCAGTCTCCTTTACCTGGCACAACAGTTGTGGTAACATTTGCCAAATGTGTGGAATCCAGTCCAGCATAGCAGAGATGGAGAAAAGAACGGGAGGGAGCAGCTGAGTTGCAGCCTGCACGAAACCTTCCGGATCAGACTTTGTTCCGACAAGCAGGAAAAGGATAATTTGTGTCTGAGAAAGACTCTAAACTTTGTTCTTCTACTTCCTAGGTAAATGCCATTGCTAGCATTAAGACGGAAATCCTGTTCTCTTCCATGCCACACAGGTCTTAAAAGGTAAGCATAAGTTAGCTCCCTGAATTCACATGATATCTTTCTGAGAACTTGATTGCTGTGAATGCTCTGCCCATGCCTCAGGAGCAGTACTTAATAACCCAGAAATCATCAAAAAAATTCAGCCTAGTAAAAGACATTGTCATCTTGCCTGCATTACTGGCTGATCTATGTTAAGGTGTTGTATTTTTAAAAGAGCATAAAGATATGAATGCATGTCACTACTGTGTGATTTTTGGAAACTACACTTTTCTGCATCTGAAAAGCAAGGAAAGTATTGATTCTTCTGTAGGGATTTTTAACTAAGTTTTAATGTTTTTTAAATACTTTTAGGAGTCTTCTGCCATTTTTAGGAAAAGTTTGTAGAGCTCTAGTGCCAGAGCATTGCTCTTTTTCTGGAAGCTGCACATATTCTCTCTCAGCTACTAACCTCTGAAACCTGGTCTTTTAACTGGGTTAAAAGCATTTGTAGTACAGCACATGAGGAACAAATACAATGACCTTGAGACTTTCAGCTGTGAAGTCTCCTTGGAGCTACATGTCTCAGTTATGTCTTTTTGGGGAGTATTTTGTTTCAATAAAGCTGAAATCTAAAAAAATTGAAAAGTGTTTGAAAGAAAACCTAAGCCAGTGCTCGATGGCAGTTTAGTTGCTGACAGTCAGGTGAACTTCTGTAAAAATTGTACATTGAAGGTTATCAGCTAAAGACTGGTTGTCAGAGGCTGTCATCATAGCATGACATCACAGTAATTCTGAGTCTTACATTGGATTTGCTTTTTCTGAACAATTTGTTTCCTACAGTATAATACTGCTGCATTGCAAGTTATGGGAGGAAAAATATTATTCAGTGGATTGCTTTCTTGTGAGGCTATAACCTTAAAGGAAATGTAACTAAAAGCTGCAGGATCTTTCAGATAGGATTACTCGTGTAAGTCTGACAGTTCTAATGTTACTCAGTAGACATTCTGAATTTGAAATATTCAGGGATATGGTTATTTATATTTTAAGCTGGTTTATCTCTGCATGGTCACCTTGGCAACATAGAAGGATGGAAAGAATGCATAAAAAAACTCCGCTTCTCAATAAATGTTTATCATGCAATTGCTTGCATTTACAACTTGCTACAATACTTTGCTAAATCCAGACTAGGGGGGCAATGCTGTTTAACTTAGCTGCAAATGTACAAAGCATCCTACTGAATATTATTTCTTATATGGGCAATGAAAGAAGTAGCACAACAGAAACATCAAAAGGAGCACAATATATTGAGCACAAAATGTCCATAACTTGACAGTATTTCATAAAATCATAGAATTATCAAGGTTGGAAAAGACATTTAAAGATCATCAAGTCCAACCACCAGCCAGCACTAACTACCACTGTAACCCCTAAACCAGTAAGCCATCACCCAGAGCCACATCCAGACACCTCTAAAACACCTCCAGGGATGGTGAGTCCACCTCCCTGGGCAGCCTATTCCAAAGTCTGACCACATCAACAGGGAAATTTTTTTTCTAAGATCTAGTCTGAATTTCCTATCTCAAAGCCATTTCTCTGGTTCTCTCACTGCAGGCACGACAGAAAAGACTGGGCCCACTAGAGCTTCCTCTCTGGTAGTTGTAGAGAGGAATGAAATCTCCCCTGAGCCACCTCAAGACTAAACAAACCCAGCTCCCTCAGCTGTTCCTCACAAGACAAGTTCTCTAGACCTCTCACAAAACTTGTTGCCCTTCACTGGACACACTCCAGTGCTCAAATGCCTTTTTTACAGTGAGGGGCCCAAAACTGAAATGTGGCACTCGAGGTGTGGCCTCACCAGCGCTGAGTGCAGAGGGATGGTCACTTCCCTGGTCCTGCTGGCCACACGATTGCTGACACAGGCCAAGATGCCACTGGCCTTCTTGGCCACCTGGGCCCAGCGCTGGCTCCCACTGAGCCCGCTGCTGACCAGCACCCCCAGGCCCCTTTCTGCTGGACAGCCACTCTGCCCCAGCCTGCAGCACTGCCTGGGATTGCTGCAGCTCGAGTGCAGGACCGGGCACTTGGCCTTAGTGACCCTCATGCTGCTGTCCTTAGCCCACAGACTGAGTCTGTCCAGATCCCTCTGTAGAGCCTTCCTTCCCTCGAGAGGTCAACACTCCCACCCATCTGTAAATCTACTGAGGGTGCCCTCAATCCCTACATCCAGATCGTCAATAAAGATTTTAAACAGGATCAGATCCAATTAAAATTCTGTAGTAAAAAAGTATACTACAGTTTTTAAGTCCCAATAAAGTTGTCTACTAGGTATTACAGACAAAAGTTTTGCAATATTTGGGTATTTGCTTTTATTTTCAGTACTGGGACTTTCTCACTTAAAAGAAATTACTAATGGTAGTCTGGAAACTATTAACTTTGAAAGGAACAGTTTAAGATGTTTGATCCTCCTTTGATGAAGTGTGAACACTAGACCTCTTTCCAGAGGTGTAATAGTGATTCTTCTCTGAAGGGAGAGAAGAGAGGGAGTGAGAAGGGAATAAGTCTCTGTAACTTTGTTTAAGATAAATTATTTCCAGTGACAAGTTTAATTAGCTGTTAGTAAATGTTACTCTTCATGTTTCCATTTTACATTAATGTTGTCAATACTGTACAATCTCTGTCAAAAATGTCAGATGTGAATCTCAGTGTTATTCAATGGACCTACATTTTCCTTTAGTGAAACACATCACAAATAAATGCAAACATTCAGAGGAGGCCTCGTGTACATACAGGGTACTAGTACCAGGTCATTCCAGAAAACAAACAAACAAAACCCAAACCCATACCGTCAGAGCGAGTTCTTACTGGAGGAAGGTTTCAAATCATGCAGGTGTGATGAGTTTGATCCAGCACTTGGAGTTCTAAGGCTGATATTAGCATATCAAAATATAGCCTGACAATTTAATCTCCAGAAGTTTATATTCCATATAGAAAAGACAAGGGGAAAAAGAGAATCAAGACAGACAAAGGGAAGTGACTTTCTTAGACTACACAAGAGATTAATGATAGAGTACGTAATATAACACAAACCTTCTGCTTTCTGTATTAGTGACTCATTAGCTCTTTCATCCAGTCCAATATCCTAGATTACAGCTTATGACAAATATTATGCATCAGTTTAGAAAGAATTTTCCTTCACCTTGATCAATTTCTTTTGTATTTTAATATGTGGAGATATGGAGAATCAGATCCAGAGTTTTGAATTGGTTCAGCTCATAGTATCTATAAAAGTACAAGAAATCTTTGGGTTTACCATATCCTTTTAGTAGTTTTCTGAACAGAACAGAAAATGAATGCAGAACTGGGACAACTCCACATCCCTCAAGTCTCTCTCATGCTAATAAAATCTAGTTCTAAATTTTCAATAAAATTTTAGGCTGCTTTAAAATGCAAGGATATTTATTTTACAGGAATTTATATTCTCCTACTAGTCCTAGCAGGATTGAAAATGAGTGATGGACAATGATGCTAAAAATTATTTTGGTGGAATAATTATCTCTTTTTTTGTCATATAGCAGTTCATGAAGCATGCATCCTTTTCTGTCAGTGTTTTGGGTATCAAATTTGAAAGTTAAAGTTTGCTCTGTATATGAAAGGTTCATCTGAGGCATTCTTGAGCTGAATTTTGTTATCGGTTCTGTAGCAATACCCTATGACAAAGTTACTTTGTTTAACTTGGAGATAAAAAAATCTGTGAATCATCATTTCCAGTGGAGCTGGCTACACAAGTTCCCCAGGCTTTAAACTTATGGAATCAGGACTTTGCCTGCAGATTTCTGTTGGGCTAATATATTAATGCTGTTTTCTCTTGACATGGAAATTTTGCATGTTTTTTATATACAGATCTATATACACACACATTTATACAAACGTATTACACACATGATATATGTTATTTTTGATTAATTGCCTGCTGGATCTATTTGAAAATACAGACGAAAATCCAGTGGGTTTTGTTCTGTATACATACCAGACATACTATTTTAATTTTAGTCATGTGGATTCTGAAGAAAAATATGCTTCTAGGTTTACCCTAGCCTCTCTCTGGTGACAAATAATATAAGCTCCCAAATGTGTTTTGACCTTCATAGGCTAAAGGCCAAACCTTCAAAGAAGGGCTTCTAAAAATCTTCCAAAGGAGGCAGTTTACCACAGTGCCACAACTCATAGTTCAGGTCCGTTTGAACACCTTTGACAGCAGATGATAGCTAAACAAAACCAGAATATGAAAAAGATCCCTATAAAAGATCCTTTTAGGCTACTCTTTTAAGAAAAATAAAGGAAATGCTCTAAAACAACTTCCTTCACACAATCAGGTCAAGTTAATCTGTAAAAATTTAGAAATTCCATCTTTGATTCAGCCTGCTCCTCTTCCCCCCAAAAGCAATACCATGACAAAGTAATCAGTGGTGCTTCTACTTGTGAAGCTTGGTAACACTGGAGAAGTTCCAAGTGCAGTCACACAACGTGTGTTTTTCAGGCACTACCACAGAGTCACAGTACAAAGGGACAAAACTGATGGCAGAAGACACAAAAGCACCATCTATTCCTTAGGGTTCTGCTTCTGAATTAACTGCAAGGTGATGTCATTTTCTAGCACTGTGGCGTGAATGGACTAAACTAATTTTATTCAATAATTTTATTCTAATTGGGCCTGGGAGTGAGAAATCTAAATATGATGAGGTGCTAACAATTAAGGTGCTAATATTAGGGGTACCCTCAAGAATTTACAGTATACAGATAAGTATGTGCCTGGAATAGACATTGTAAATCATCTACTTCAACTGCTTTCTACCGAAAGGTTTGGGTACCAGACACCTATTCAAAAATACATTAAGCTAGGAAAGGGAATTCCCATTATGCATCTGAAGAATGAGAAACAAAAAGTGACTTCTGAACTACATTTGAACCTCTGAGAGTGAGCTTAATGCCTCAGACACAAAAAAATATTTACTGGTTTTACTATTATTTGCTAATAACTAAGTTCTGACAAACGAAAATCAAATGCTTGGCTAGAACTTCCATAAAGTTTTAGAAAGAAAAAGACATTCACTAATAAAGAATCATTCTTTTAATACTGTTTGGAAACTGTAGAAAGGGATGCATTACCACTAAGGCAACAATTTCTCATTCTCATATTCATGAAAATTGGATCAGTAACATCTGGAAATTCTTTTGGTTCTGTCTGATAAGTATCTAATGGTCTCAAGGACTCTAGTGTTTGTAAAATTGAGTTTGACAGAGAGACATCTTGCAAGAACAGATTTTATATGGAATTAGATAATTCCTACTGTCATTTAGAAAGGCTTTTTTTCATAATTCTCCAATCTATTTACTGCCAGAAAAGTTATTGAACTGAAACAATTAGACAATTTTAAATTTGTTAAACCTTAAGAAATTATTCAATAACACAGGTTTTTAAACTTGTTTGATTTAGTTTCCAATTATTTAGGAAAAAACATTCAAAAATAGGTTTCCTACAATCTTAGTAACCAAAGCAAATTTTAGCCAATCTTTTGTATGTACCACGGAGAAACCAGCATAATCTGTAAGTATATTAAGGACTTTTTACAGTTTTTATTTAGTTGGACAATGAAGTATGTTTAATTTGAACTTTGCAGCAATCCTTCTGCAGAACATTTTCTTGATGGTGAAAGAAGGATTATAGGAAGGATGAGAGCTTGGAGATTAAAATAGTGGAGCTTTGTATCTGTGTTTGATATTGCACAGTCACCTGTAGAAATGTCTTCTACCTTAATTGAAAGTTTATTTCATAACTATGCACCCCAGGTCCGCCATCTGTGTTCACAGTTTAAAGATACAAACTCTTTCTAGGCTGGACTGGATTTCAGCCCATTAGAAACTCCAATTTTTTGTAAGCCTTAGTGTTAATTCTTACCTTCTGCATCTGCCAGAAACAATCAGAAGAAAGCTTGGCCATTTTCAAATGACAAAACTGCCTACTTAGCAGTGGGAATGAACTTAAGTTCTGCTATGGAAATTCAGGAACAGTGCACTGACACCTGAGACCATTGCAAAAGCCAGCTCAAGACTTCTGTTGGACATTGAATAGCTTTGTGCTAGCAGGTCATTAAGAGATTGTTTGGGAAAGAGGTGATTTGCACACAGCCAAATTAAATGAACATCCTGTTCATTGCTTGCAACTATTAAAATGAACTTTTGTCCCTCCATCTATGCCAATTTTCTCAAAGGAGCAAGGACTCTTTGTGTATAACAACCACTGGTTTATTTTTAAAATGCAAGCAGGAAATGTAAATAGAATCCTAGGCTTACTGTTAAGCTGCAGCCCTTAGTTTATTGGCTGAGGAATCAATCCTGAAGGATGCTGAACCTTCTGGCACTAGTCCAGACCAGCACTTCAGCACATGTCAACTTTAACACAAAGGGCCTAGTCCTATGATTAGAGTTAAGCATGTGTTTATGTGTTTTCCTGGCCTTCAGCCAGGGTGCTCAGCACATTTCAGGATCATGTTTTCAAAAAGATGTGGCAGTATCTGAACTTCAAAGTGAAGTGTGACCTATTGATCTTAAATCACTTTCCACACATGCTAGATAGTAATACAGACTAGCCAGCTCAGGCCATATCCTCCTCACACCTAACTTTGTCTCATGTGCTCAAGAGAAAGAAAAATGATTAAACATACTGCAGTTTTTTTCTGCCCACATTGCATGTCTTGACTCTCATGAAATATCATTCAGAATGAAAATGTGGTGATCAGGTGTGATGACCCACCATTAAGGGGAAAGTACTTATATCAGGCTAAACTCTGGTTTCTCTGAAACCTTTATGGTGAAATCTGCAGGTTTGAGCACAGACAGAATGCTATGACCTGTCAGTCCTCCTACAATGAAAGTTGCTTTGAATGTCAGAGTTCAAGTTTGTAGATCATTATGGATTTTTTTTTTTGCTAGATCACTGGAATAGCACTACTGCATTAATGATACTGGTTTATTACAAAATGTAAGAGGCACTTTCAAGATTAACTGGAAGGGTAAGTCCTAACATCTGAAAGCAAAACCATAGTACTTAAGGTCAATTCTTACAATTTTCCAAGAGTTTGGTGCAAGAATATATTCAAATTTCCAGCAAACATTCATTTTAGGATACAGCTTTTCAAGATCATTTTTATGAGTCTACTTACCTTTCAATGTATTCGAGATACAGAGAGAATATAGCGATAGGTTATAGAGGATAACGATAGGATAGCTTATCTGAATATTGGCTTTGATTTAAACTCTTAAGTCTGGATAAGATTTTAGTTTTACCTGGAGCCCACTATACTAAGAAACACAGTTGTCATGGTTTTCCTTCAGTTCTACTTTCCCTCTGAAGGCATTCCTAAACCCAAGACTAGTATTACATTCAACAACTAAATAACTTCCAAAAATAAAAATGGCAAGAACAGCATTTCCAGACACAGACATTCATTTCTTAATACACATTGCCACCTGGGGAAACCTGAAGATACAGTATTTGCAATGAAATTTAACATGCTAACTCGAAAATTCATAGTAGTTTCTAAAGTTTATTACATGTACTATCTCCAAGACATCCTTGATGGATATTATTACTGAATTTCTTAATATTGTGGCGTTTAACATTTTTACAGAAATTATGCACCTCTTAACTTAATGAAGGCAATAAACATAATGAACAGCAGGTAAATTAACTGAGCTAATTAGAAGAAAAACATTACAAATTTATTTTGCATTTATTTACTAATTTATTTGCAGGTATATCTGTATTTATAACAAACAGAGAAACTCAAGTCTGTTAGCCACATGGAGATATTTAAGGATCTCTAAAATATAAATCTTTATATGAGGAAAATATTCTAACATTGTTGACAGAATTTGAGCAAGTAGCTCTGTAAATTGCTGTGAGATCCTAATGTCAGAAAAGGCTACTGAAAATTAAAGAGCTGCTGACACCTCATGGCAAACTTTAAAAACCATTCTCAGCTCACACATCTCTACTATTCTATCATTTTCTCTACCTTTGTTTAGAAAACATGTATTGGTTTAGTGGTTTTGCAGTAGCATATGGGTCAAAATAAATTTGATAACAGTTCCAAGGAAATATTGTTCATTCCGTTTAGTGAAAAAAAAAAACTCCAGTAGAAAAGAGCTCTTAAGAAGAGTACAGATAAAAGGCTGGCTATTCCATCAATTGATCTACACCAGTCATTAATAGAGAGGTACTCCTGGTACAACACATACTTATGTTCCTTTCAGTATTATAATCCTCTCATTTGGGAGTTATTATCTCAGCTGTTTCAAATCACACAAAGCTGACATTCCATGTAAAAAGTTGTCAGCAAGTTACACTTTTTAATGGTTCAAAGCTGTTGAAAAGTTTCAAAGCTGTGGAACACAAAACAAAAAGGTATTTTTGCAATGCTTCTGATGTTTTCTCTCCTCCTACACCACCCCTTTTTTTTTTTGTGCAGTGTAGTATCTTGTGTTCCCTCAGATATTTCCTGACAGAGACACCTTTCAATCTGCCAAGGACTAAATGCATGCTGGAATGTAAGACAAAAATTCAAACTAAGAAAAAAAACATCCCAAAGAAGAAATTTAAATGCTGGAAAAATAATTCTTCCAGCACAACAGCAGAGAGTTTAAATGTGCCATTTTTCAAAACAAAGTCTTCAACAATCAGTCTGGGAGGCATAAAATGATTGCTGAATAATTCTGGAGATTAGTTATTTTCTTTCTTCAATAACACATACCTGAGAAGTCAGCAGATATCCCTGTGGTTGCTTGGGATTTTTACACCTGCAAAAGCATTATGACCAGTCAGATCTGTAATGGCTGTAAAAATGCATTCTGTACACCACCAAGCCAACTCCTGTTTTACCCTTACCATGGGTACAGCTGCAAGTATGAGCTGTTTAAGGTAACTATAGGGCATTTATTCCTTTCCATAAAATTCTCTCAGTATTTCCTTATACACTGTCTTTTCCTAAGCCTTCTGTCTCTTTGGCAAACCGATTCTGAATGAATCCTACCTGCAAAATTCAGGTAAAATACATGGAACAAATGCATTAGATGCAACCAAACTTTTGGAAAATAACTGAATTTGTTGGAAAAAGTTTAAGTGGGCTGCTGTATACATTTCTTAGTATAAATTAGCTTAGCTTATCCTGATGTAATAAATTGTTACATCAGGAAAGGCTTCTGAAAATTAAAGAGCTGCTGAGTTCAAATGTATTCCAGATAAATCAGTCTAATTGTGAAATATATATAAAGAATATGTATCTGGACTCTGTAGAACACAGTTTGTATATACTGCATGGTAGTCCAGTTTGGGATTTCCTTGGGAGAAATCCAGGAGCTATTAACATCCTCTTGGATGTAATATGAACAAGAGACATCCATGACAAGGACCATACTATGTCAATTCCAAGAGGATCCAGGACTTGACTGAAAGTTCCACAGCACCAATTTTTCTATTTTTTCACCTGAACATATCGAACATCTCCATTCTTTTACAGTAATTTAAGTGGAGTAACCAACAAGGTCAGCTTTCACAAGCCACTAAGGGATTAGTCTGTACAGGGAGAGTATTTGCCAATGTTGCACCCTTTGGTAGAGTCAGCTCAATTTTACAAGTTTAAAAAATGTTAATTTTCCTACTCAGAATGATGTTAATAAAAAAAAAATTCCCATATTCCTTATTAGTGTTTTACCATGAGAGTCTTCATTTGCTCCAGAGAGTTCAACTGTGCATGACCTTCGAGAAGTTCAAATTACTTTCTTCCTGGTTAACTTTAGGAGCTGTTTCTGCTCAATAAAATCAGATGCAGAAATTGTTGCCTCTGAGATGTGTGTTTAAACTTTGGAGGACTCAACTCTTTACAGAACTACTGCATAAATCTTTGATCTCTAAGCTTGTCAAAGTCTGGGGATTTTGTTTTGCTTCTCCACATTAAAGGGATCCCCGTTTAAGCTTACAACACTCTCCTCTGGACTTTAGCGACATTTTCTTCCCGTATTCAGGAATGCTTTCTCAGCCATGCATGAGTTGGCTTTTGTTGACAAACTTCACAGGAGATTAAAGCTTAGACCCTAGATAATTGCCATTACCCTTTAATATAAATTTCTATAATTTCTGAGTTAATCTAAAATATCTAGGTCTGTTGGTGGTCCTTATATAAACTCTATTTGTGGCTATAATTTCAATAATTAAACTCCTACATCATTTCCTTCAGTTTTGAATCAGATAAACTATGCCATGTAGGAAAGGCTCCTTTGCAGAGATTGCAGTCTCAGAAGAACACATGACCTGATTAGCAGCGGAGCCCTAGCGCTCCTTACATTCACATATGCTGTGGTATGTACTCAAGGGTGTTTTTTCCCTGCACTGTATTTCCCAGCTTCAGTAGCTTCCTAGACTGTTATCATGAGCTATGGAATTATCATGAGCTATGGAATTTCCAATTATTTCCTACTTTTCCTTTTTAAAAAAATACACTACTGGCCTGCATTAAATTTTACAGGAGCTCATTGTCTTTGGAAGATAAATGAAATAACCACAGATTTTCAGTAGAAGGACAATAATTTTCCGTTGTTTGTCTACCAGAAAAGGCACTTATAAAAGAGTTTAAGGTATGCTTAAAATGTGTTATGTGAAAGGGCTTGCCATCTCCTGTTGCTTTCACCATATTAATGCATTTGCCAGACATTATTAATCCTGGCACTAGGAAGTTAGAGGTAAACCAATGCTTAAACTGTTCCAGTAATGGATACAAGAAGTATATTTCACCTTGCAATCTGAATATTAGAGCACTCCTTGTCTCCTGTGTGTGGTGGTGGATAACATACTATGGATAAAAACAAAATTAAATGAAGCAGCAGATATACTATAAGCAGAAAACTTGTGTGTACATTGGAGAGCATTAACCCATTCTTGCCAGATGGTTCCATTTTCTTCACAGGAATTCTGATTACAAAGCAGTAAAAATAGTTCAGAATTACTTGATAATGTTATGAAGGTTTTGCTAAAATTCATGTTAATGTCATCCATATCTCTTAAGTATTTTTCCTAAGCTCCACATATTTGCCATTAATATTTTAGGCAGCTGTTGAAACTCCTGTTGGAAGATGAATTTTTGATGATATTGTAAAATATCTAACTTGATTGTAAGGATTAAATCATATCCAACATGATTGCAAGGGTTTGATTATGTACAAAATAGATATAATTGGTGATCACACTGTCCAGTCAAAACTGCTTGTTTTCATATTACTGAACTCCCACAATTTTTTTGATAGAGATTCAGAACAAAAAAATATTTCCAAGAATTCTTCTATAAGTAATCCACAGATCACACTCATTCTCAAAATATTTGAAAGGAGAAATAATAGGTACTCAATTAAATAGACAGCAGTGAGACAGCAGAAGGTTTAGCTGACATTCATTCCTGGAAGTTTGGAACTTCCAAAAGCCATCATTTTACAACATGTTTCAATTTTAAGTCTCCAGAGTCCCTATTACAAAGTCAAAATTAATAAAAAGAAAATAAAGGAAGCTATAATGTTGTTTAAAAAAACATGTGAAATTTAACACAAAAGCTGTTAAAATAACATTACTGTCCGACATAAACCTAAAAATACAAGGGAATTCCGAACTAGGGCAGATGCAATAACCTTAATGCAACCCCGTTGTGCCTACCAATTGCATACATATGGTATGTAAACTAACCCGCTGTTCTGAGACCCTCTGCTAGAAGACCATATGTGCTGCAATTGGTAAAGCACAGAGGAGCTGTGTGAGGAGTGCTTTGTCACTGCTTATACTAACTTTCTTCTTGGGTCACATACACACCTTCATTACACCACAACCTATTTGCTTCCACATTCCTTCTTTCTCCCTGACTTTGCATTTATTCTGCTAATTTTACTTTTATTTGGTTTGATCATTAAGACAAAAATCTTGTCAGTAAGATTTTCCTGCTGAACACTATTTGAGAAAATAATTGCGTTAGTTCTGTCTCTTAATTGTAAGAATTTCCACCTCAATAAGTTTCTTACGTCTTCAAAAAAAAAATGGCATATATCTTGCTTTGGTCCTGTCATCTCAGTGACAGTCAGTTTCACCCAGATTCAGAGATGTTTGTTTGGCTCCTCCAAACTTTTTGATAAGTCTGAAAATAAATTTCTATTTGTTCTGTCTGATTTAGCAACAACTCATTCTCTGGTACATAACAGATTTGAGCTGAAATATTTCACATATTATACTTTTGCACTTTTCACCACTTTGACAATTCTCTAAGTAACTTAGTGCAGATTAACATCATCCATTTTCCTGTAAGCAGCAACGTAGACAAGACGTATCTTTTACTCCATTAACTATTGATACTTATAATTTATTATTAAAGAGCCTACGTTTCTTTTCCCACCATTTTGAATATCTTTTGAAAATAATTTATTAGGTTTAACATAATACCTTAGAAAGAAAATGTTATCCTCCTGGGAAACTACATATGCCTACAAGCTCTAATCTGCTTAGGAAATAAGTCCAGGTAAAGTATAGTGTAAAACAAAAAAAAACCCTAATTAATAAATAATATACATGAAGTGTCCACAATCTGATAGAATGCACACAAAACCCACAAATGAACTATGGGATAGCAGATGGCAGAACATCAAGTTCAAGGTATTTTGATATTTTTTGTGATTTTGGGTTACATTATCATGTATAAAACTCACTAAAAGGAACAAAAAGAGCAACAAAGAGTGCTCTGGAATTCTGTTTTATTATCTAGCTTCCAAAATTCTTCACTGAGTTTTGAGTGCTTATTTCAGCATTCACTGCAGGATGGAGATTGTACAAAGGTGGATTTGTTTTCCTGTAGTCCCAGGACTTTCCCAGTGCTGGATCAGTCAGGTTGGAAATGGAAGCAGCCTCAGGCACTTTGCTCTAGGCTGCTCTAATTTAAGACAGTTACCACAGGCCTCTGGGGGCCAATTTATGGGTAAGGTGTCAACTAGAAGTATGAGCTGTATAGCCTCTCCTCATGGAGTGGTGCAGAACTCTTGCAGTGCCTCCACGTGAGGGAAGGTTTCCTTTTTCTTGGGGAGATCCTAAATATTAATCAGGTCTGCATGTGCACGCTTCAAGGGAGTAATGGATCTTATCCAACTGTGTCTGGCCCAAGAGTGCAACCAGGACATTTCAGTAACCAAAACTAAGAAATGCAATTGTATAAAACCATAGGATTTTTTTCAGGACAGGAGAAGGAGATGGAATGTGTTCTACCCCTTTCAGATGGAGTGTCATAGTCCTTTTTATTTTGGGAAACAAAAAGGCGGTAGGACATACTGATCTCAAGCTACTTTATGCATATTTATGTATATTTATGCAACTAAATGTCACCACCTTCCAGAGAAGGCCAATGACAAGCAGGACTTCTCTTGAGCTTCTACAATAAGATATTGCAAGAAAAAAAATTTCTCTGATTTTACATTATTTTAGACTCCTTCACACTCTCTTTTCACTCTAGTCATTCCCCTCTTTTGCTGATGTATTTTCATAGGGGCTACAAAGAGAAGAAGGATAATCAGATTTTTAGGATAAAATCTATTAAAGGCCATGTCAGATGAAGCCAGGGTCAGAATTATGCCTAGTAATAAATGGAGCATCTAAACAATGTAATATTTGTTTTCTTATTTCTTTGTAAATTTTTTTAAATAGTTGATGATTGTGCCTTTAGTATTAACATTTTGATTGCTCTCTGAATATGATAGGGTTGAATTGACTCAATATATAAATCATTACACAGAAAGGAGCATCCCAGAAGCTTTGGTTCAGTTTCCTTGTGACATTAAAAAGGATGGAGAATTCCTGGCCAGGTGCAAGCTGCCAAGATCCCATTGACATAATGTTGAATTGAAGTAGACCCTAAGAGAAGGAATGGTTTCAAAGAACATAATATCCTTCATTAAATGCTTGGTTCTTATCCAGATTACCCCTGAAGTAAGTTTGAAATTAATTTACATTCTTTTAAGAATGCCTTTCTACTTTTCTGTCTATTTTTGAAGGCCCGAAATAGACTACATCAGCAAAGAATTAATTTTTGGCTTTGGAAGCCAATTCACACAGGGTAAGATTTGAGATGTTTTAGTTTTGTATGTGTCATTACATGCATGAAGCAGGTAACTACATCTGGGAGCAATAACCTTATGTTGTTTGTAATCTCAGGTATGAAGATATGCTAATCATGGATTAGCTTCTTAATTTCTTTAAAAATATCCATATCTGATGATAAAGTACTGTAGACAGTAACCTGACAGGCATTGTGCTAGACGAGATGCGCTTTTTAGTCAACTTCCTTTTTATTTTCAAACGTTTCTCCTTTCACTCTTGTGGCCTATAGCTGTGCAAGTGGATAAGTGGCTTTTTCAGATCTGATGCCAACATCAGTCTACAAATTGGCAGATGGTGCCATGAGGCGAGGCAGTTAGTTGGCAAGCCCCCCACCCCCTGCCCTGCAACCAATTTAGCTTCTTATGTTGGCATGGATCCTGCCATCCTGAGCCAGTGCCCAAACTAGGCCTTCTAGTGTGTGACTCAATATGCTACTGCTTAGCCCTAGGACAGCTAATCATGTATTCTTTCAAAATTGATGTGAATTAATTAGGCACTGTGGGCAGGGTCTGAAGGGGAGAAAGTGCATGGTCCTACTAAGTAGAGCAAAGCAGAAATGCATTCCCTGGTAAAACAAATGCCCTCCCCTTCTGCCAGCGGCTAAGCACTGCCATTTATTTACTCCTACATCACCTTTCTGTTGAGCAAGATCAGGTTTGATCTGCTGGGTACTCATTAAGTTGCAACATATTTGTTTTGTTAATTGGCACCAACATTCAGGATTTTTTTCCCCCTGGCAAATATAGATCTTCTTGGCAATTGTGCACCCCAAGAAAAGAAAGAAGTGGAAAGCCCAGTGCCATATAAGTGTAATTAGCTTTAACTGGAGAAACAGAAGCTGGAGTTCAGACAAGCTTGCTGGCTGAGTTATAGGGGAAACTTAACCAGGAAGTGCCGCTGTGTCAGTGGGAAAGGACTGTAGCTATGGATACTGGGGATTGCTGAAATATAATTCAGCTACATAAAGGCCTAAGCAAAATGAAACAAATCACTTCCTTTCCAAAACTTTAGATATTAAACTCACAGCGTCAAGCCAAAAACGGAAACTCTTTCAACTGATAGAGTGACAGGCTCATAAATTCCACCACAAAACCTTGCAGTGGGAAGACTCTCTCCTGGAGCCGGGTTTCTCACCAGGGACCCTGTGTGGACAATGGCATGTTTGCTCAGGCATTGGGAGCTGGGATGCAGACACTACAGAAGGTTTGATTCTTCCCTAGTGTCTTGGAGTTTCATTCCAACTTGCCAGCAGATGCCATATATACAATGAAAATTCAAGTAGTGGGAAAACAGAAATATTATTTTAAGGCTTTAAATACAGAGGAGGGTGAAAAATAGCCTTTTGGATCTATTCTTTTCTCATTAAAGTAAACTAATGTTTCTTTGGGAATAACCCATTTCATGACCAGAAAAATTATTTTAAAGTTTCAGCTGAAATTTTTTGCTGAGATTTTCTGCTTTGAAGGTTTCAACAGTTGTGTTCGCCATTGTGTTTACTTTCCTTACAGTTAGATTAGAAAAGCAAGCAATGACTCTTGTGCAAGCAGTGCACAATCATCAAAAGTGTTTGTATGAGGCTTATAATACTACAATTCTTGTTGTGGGCCTTGTATAAAGCAGTTTCAGGATGGTGCAAAAGTAAAGTAAAAACCACCTATGTGATTCTGCTACTCTATTCATTATGGCACCATTTTATATGGGCATAAAAAATTGCAGATGGAGAAGAAAATAGTTACATAATTTTTTTATGCAGGAAGTGTGCAGGTAAACAAAGCAAATTTGTTATTTCTTCTGGTGAGGCTCAAGGAAGGATTTTTCACAACTTAAGCTGACTTCTAGAAAGGAAAATAAGGATTTTATATAAATAATAACTGGAAGTATTAGGATTTCTGGGATTTTTTAGCTCAAGTGATTTGTTGCTTTTGGGGGTGGAGGGGGGGAATTGTGAATCCAAAAAAAGGGAAAAGAGGGATTTATAGAAGGTAAAGAGAAAACAAGAAATACAGGAAAGTAATGCTGAACAATTGGAATTATTAGCACATTTCCCCCTTTCTTTTCTTCACTTTTATTCTTTTTTCCTTCCACTGGGGAACAGCCTGATCAGCAATATGAATTTAGTTACTTACCTATGTATGCCCTCCCTTCTGCAAATCACTCACTTAAAGAGCATGTAAAAACCCCCACTATTCTCCAGAGCAGCAAGAAAGTGGGGTTAAAGACCCATGGGAACTGCCTAACATCTTACAAAAAAGAAAAGTCACAGGAGTAATCAAAGGTAAAGGTCTTAGACATGACAAGGAACAGTAGGGAAATTAAAAATATCTCCAACAGAAAGCTGAATCCAAAATGTAGAGGTTGTACAGGTGCCACACACATAAAGTGAAATAGCAGAAGTTAAACACAAATCTAAGGGGGAGAATGAGGGCAGAAAAGGAAAAAAATGCTATCACGTAAAGGCACTGAGAAACTCCTCATTAGACCTGACACCGAATTTAAGGCTAAATCATACCACAAGAGCACAGCCTAAAGCAAGGGCACACTTCAAAAACCATAATTTTATAATAAAGTACCTAGATACACAGGTTCAAACAGAAGGAAATAGATTAAAAGTATAAGTATACCTTCTATAAGTAATAAAAATTTCCTCACTATGGAAATTGTTGCAACATTTGCCACAGCACATGCTGCAGTCAAGAGGGCCACAACACACAGAGCTTCACCATACATTTTCAGAAGACTTCAACCCATACAGTGTAACACTATATCTCATCAGAAGGCTTCAGGCATCTGCCCAAACAGAGTAACATCATATCAATCAGAAGGCTACAAACAGCTGCCTTTCCTGGTCTTTAGCCCAACCTTTTATACCCCTCATGTTCATGCATTGCACCTGTGTGCCCTCTGTTCCCTTTGGTGATTGGTCAGTGCACCTGGGCACTCCATGGCTCATTGCATTCAAGGTTGTTTTGCTTTTGGTTGTTTTGGTTTGGGATTTTTTTTTCTGATATTGTTACATTGTTTTTAGGAAAGACAAGTGGGGCATATTCTGTGGCTGGTCAAACAATTATTCACTTCAAACTTAAGACCATCTGATAATGTCAGTTGTGCTGCACTATGCTTTTATGCTGTGAAGTGTTTTCCAACAGAAAGGAGAGTTTAACTGTGTTTTAAATATTTCATTAAAGGAATAAAAAATACTGAATTTTAACAGCTTTTAAAATATAATTCATAATCCAAAGGTTATTTTAATGTGTTGGCTCCAAACTAACAGTCTGACAATAATTTATTTTCCATATATTGTTATCTTTAAAATTATTTGAATTCTAGATAAATGCAATGAAGAGGAACTAATTTAATTAAAAAACAAAACCAAAACAAAACAAAAAACAAACAAACAAAGCCTCACAGAAAATGGCTTAAAATATATAGACAAATTAAATATCTTTTGAATATCTATTTTACTCCTTGGTCCCAGGCAAACAATGGAACTATTAACAAGAACACATTACTATGCTTGGCAATATTTCATATGGTATTTGACAATCCATAGGGGCTACTTTTCCTTCTCCATAAATAAGATATATAATTTAATGGGTCTCTTTTATCTTACACATCATAGCAAATCTACAAGAACATCACTTAACCTCTTCTAGCCATCTTTCACCTGCCATATTCTCACAGACATGAATAAACCAAAATTATAATACTTTAGATTTTTGTATAATGAATATGTATTTTCACATGTTAAATGTTGTCCCATCCACAGCAGATTTCAGACTGTCAAATACATTAAAACTACTGATTTGAAGAATGTATAAGACTTCCAAACATCTTGGGGATATGTAAAACATTATGAAATCAAGTGACTGTGAGCTATGACCCACATACTTCAGCTGTAAATTTCCAAAGTCAAATACGTACTATGCTAATAGTTACTTGTTCCTTCTCATGTAACTGCCTCAGCAGATCAACATGACAGGTGTCACATGCCATGTTTTGTGAGCCACAGCATTGCCAACAGCAAGAAAATGACAACTGGGCAATTGATCACCTATTTCTTATTGATGACTATACAAAAACCCAACCATGCCACATCCTTAATTCTTTCCAAACTTTCACATCAGTTAGTCTCAGAACTAATGTAAACCCTTCCCTCTTTCTTAGGAATTTGGAAAGCATAAGGAATGCTCCTAAGTGGGTGTAGTTTGGCATAGGTTTTAAAAATGACATTTTTACAAATGGCATCCATGTCAAGTTATATTACTTGAGAACCTGATTCTCATTTTAAAAAATGTGGAATGCTTAGATAGATTACAGCCATTTGCTTAGCTGATATTTTTTCTGACATTGTATGATTATTTGTGACTTTTTGAAAGAATCAACCCTCTTTGTTATACTAGGCAAGAAAATGATGAATGATTTAAAAATAGAAACTTGTATAAAGCCATGAAAAGTGGAGAAAAACTGAATTCTGCTTTCAAGGCTATTGTAAAGCAAGACTTTACTTGAAATCTTACAAAAAGACTTTTCCCCATGATTTCTTTTCTGCACAACCTTCAGACATCCACCTGAGGTTAATGGATGGTTGCTCAGACAAGCCTCAAAAATCTAAATCTTGTGATTTGACTTACTTGGTAAAGTACTTGTTTTATGATTTATTGCTATTCACATTCAAAAAGTGCCACATTTTATGTGTGATTTCTATTGTGATAATGATGAGAAACACCAGTCAAGATGCTATGTGAATGCAGAACAAGGAAGTTGGTCTCAAGCAATAGACATCTGTACAAAATAATTTCTCTTCCCTTTGCAGCTGTTCAGAATCATACAGATGCCAGTTCTAAGACACTGAGAATTGTGATGATCACGTTTTGCAGGTGCTCAAAATGGACACAGCTGCTTTTAAAAGACATGGATGTTTTCAGATTATCTGTGTTTCCTCATATGTTTTACAGCTCTCCAGTCTCCCACATCTGTGCTATCCACTTAAGTTGCAAACTATTTGGTACAGTTGCAAAAGAGCATTGCATATTTGCCCAGCATGTGGGCTCTTGGATTGTCCCTTAACACTTCTGTAGTAACCAATCAAACAGAAATTTTGGCTTAATGGTGTTATAACAGAGAAAGATTTTTCAAGATACTGTAGGTTCAATGAGCCTTGTTAACATCAGCGTGTCATAGGAACATCAAAAAGTCAGAAAATTCTCCCACCCAAATTCTCTTCCCATAACAGAACCAGCTAAACTTGTGTTACTCCTGAGACATGTGTGCCTAGTGTGCTCCTGAAAACTTTCATTCACAGAAAAGCTGCTATCTTTCCCAGTGATATGTTCTACTTTAGGAATATTGCTTATAATACCCAATCTGACTCTCCTTTGCTGTGATTTTAGTGAATTGCTTTCCTCCAATCAACAACAGAGAGTAAATGCTTCCTTTTTCTTTTCTGTTTGCTCTGGTAGAACATGCTTTCTACATCTTGGATCGCTATTTCTCTCCTCTAGATTGTCCCAAGGATTCATCCCTTTCTTGACTGTGGTACCAAACTCACATAGTACCAATTAAAAGAAAAGGATTATTTTATGTGTCCAGCTTATGGCATTCCCCTTTTTAGCAGTGCCATGCTGTTCATAGCAATAGCTTATCATAACTACAAACACTAAATTTATTCCTGCAAAACATTCTTATAACATAGCTATTTATTCTCTACTCTACTTATGAGCTAGTATTCCACCATAACTCTTCATGCTTCTGAAGACATTCACTTTAGTACTTCTAAAGAGAACACCTCTTTGTCAAGAACATTTGATTTATAATCCTATTTTGCTGTTTACTTCTGGCTACTTAAGCAACACACTCCTTCCATCAGACAAACCATTAGCCTAAGCCTCAGTGTTATCTCAGAGCTCAGGTATCATCTCTATTTTTCTTAGAAAGACATGCAATTTAATCTGTATTCCTTTGAAATATTAGACACAAAGTGATTAGGTAAGCCAGGGGATTTGTGTTTTGATGAAGATATAAGTGGGGTAAAGTAGAATTAGTCAAGTTCATGGAATTAAGTCCATAAAGCCGGTTCTAGTCTTTGACTCTAGAGATTTTTAGGGTTCATGTTGCTGTAATCCATAAATAAAAATCCATAAATCTATAAATAAATAATACTTTAGTATATGTGGTCTGCCATGATACTTCCATATTACTGTGCCCGCTCGGCTCCTGTACCAGTGACAGTTATAAAAAGAGGGTCAGACAAACTTGTAGTGTGACCCAGTTTTACAATTTTAACTAGGATTCTCTATTCAAATCAAACCCTACTGATGTAAATGAGATATAAATCAAACTTGTGGGCCCTAGTGAAAGAGAAGACTGTATATGAAGCAGAATCAGAAAAAGTCTCAGAGAGGATGAGACCTAAGACTATGTAAAGTATTTCTTAAAATATAAAAATAATAATGTTAATGACACTGATGATACAGTTAATGATATATCCAAATCAGTAGCAATAAAACCTCATGCACTATACTAAGAGGTGAAAAAATATATTTAGAAGTACCATTTATTTCACTGAGATGAGAGCTTGAACTATGGAGAGCATTTATGATATTATAAAATAAAAAGCTTTTTTCTGTTAACATTACTCTTATTGCTTCACTCATTCCTGCAAAATAGTACAAAACTGATTACAAACTACAGTTTTCATCTTGATTTCACTGTGTTCTCTTTAAGTTATCTTTAGCAATATTCCAGGCCTAGCTTTTAATGTTATACTGCAGATTTCTGGGAAAAAAATGGTGACATTTAATTCACTCAGTGGAACAGAGCAGCCCAACAAAGACAAGAATTGACAGAAATCCCAAGTAAACTACTGTGTCTCATTGCAAGCCTACATAGAGAAACCTATGCTCAAATTAAGTTCCTCTTAACATTAATCATATGATGACTACATCCTAGTCAGTGGCATCAAGCAATGGTGACTTTTCAGATGCATACAATTCAGTTCATCCTACACTTTAACAAAAACTCTATTTTAAGAATTCAAAGATTTAGTGAATATCATATTGTATGATTTATAATAGCTATATAAATATTTAAGAGATCTTGCAAAAGACTTTTAATATCAAAGCAAAACACGAGTGAATTCCAAAATATTTGCTGTGGTCACAGGACCAAAACCAAACACTGGAAAGCTGCTGTGATGATTGCATACCCATTTCTTGAAAACTTAATAAGAGAGATATTGGCAGGATTTAAATTTGTAGTGGAAATGCAAGATCTTGAAACTGTTATGTATTGAGGAAAGTTCCAGTGAGTGGCTTTCAGCAAAATCAAACACAACCTCTCAGGCCCAGTGTCATTAATAAACTGACACAAAAGAGACTGGTCCTGGCAGAGCACTGCTCTTGCTTGAGCAGTCCCACACTGAGACTGAAAAACAAACAATCTTGTCAACAAACAAAGTCCTAGTGGCAGATTTACCCATGGGCTGGGTGTGCTCTGAGTCATGCTGTGGAAGAAATACGCTGTTGCCCAAAATTTGCTCTCTGTTTCTGGAGAATCTTTCTCCTTGCAATGTGGCTATATTTTAATGCATTCAGTCCTGACTTGCCACTTTCCTCTTGACACAGGATTTGATGGCAATTCCTAATTTTCATGGCCTTTGATAGATTCACTGCCGGTGAAATCCCTTGTGGCTAAAAGGTCTCCTTCCCAACTTCTTGAGTACTTGTTCTCACATCAGGGTGATTTATAAAACAAGCTGTATGTACTGCTTGTATTGTCTTGCTGCCTGTAGTGGGGTTTTTGAACAATATACTCAAGTATCTCTTATTCACTGTTCTCACAAGCAAACAACCTTAAATCTCAGAGTGTTATGAAGCCTTAGGAAACGTAATATGCATGATATAACTGGCACTGCAGACTCACAAGCCTTTGAGGTACCTTTACTTCAAAACTTGTTCATATAGAAAAGCAACACACATTTTTGGGGTTTTTTTAAATTCTAACACAGAAGACAAACACGATAGTTTGCCTTTAATTTACCAAGATTTTCCATTTGATGCAGGAGTATATTCATGTTAAAAAATAAGCTTAAAGATTTATGGCATTTTCCTCTAAATTCAGATGCCAGCCTATAGATGGTTTCAGACAGATTTTTCTGCCCCAGATGATTAAGGGTTTTCTACATTTATAAAAAAAATAGATATACATATATATTTATACATGCATATGTATATACTTCATAAAATATCCAGCTGAAACAAAAACATGAGTAAATCATTCATTAAAGCTTAAAAGCTATACATATATAATCAACAGGCACCAAAATATATTCACTGAGGAACAATAAATTGTAATAGGAAAAGATTTGTAAAATATTTAATGGGCATAATGAGCCATAGCCTATCACTTCTCTAAGTGTAGCACATATATATAACTTTCCAAGATGTCTTTAGTATAAACAGGAAGATTAATGGATAGTTGGATACTACATGATACTACTCAACATTGGAGGATAGGATGATGTTCGCTCAGAGAGAAGAAGCCATGTCTCTGATAGAATAACAGTTATTAGAGCAGGAGAAAAATGCTTAGATGAACAAAAGAATACTGGACAGAGAAGTATAAATCTGTATTTATAGTCCACTACAGTTGGCTTTGAATGTGGTTAATTAAAAAAAANGATGGCCAAGGAACATTTCTGCCACCTGGCAGAAACCTTAGAATAAATTATAAAATATAAAATTACACTACAGAGGGCAAAAAAAAAAAAAAAAAAAGAGGAATGTAGGCACAGAACTATCAACAAAATTTTCAGTTCCTAACTATCAAACTGAATAGGATTTCATCAAACTCCCCACTTCCATATTAAAAAATAAGTTTATCTCCCTTATGGTTTGAAAATAAAAGATATGAGCTTGCAAACAGCCTGAAACAATAATTAATTGTGGTTTTTGTTGCCCCCAACATTTCACTTAATTTTGCATCTGACATAAAAAAGGCCTTTGGAAAAGCACTTTGTATGTGACACAAGGAGAAACCCATAATGTGTCAGTCTTCAGGTCTGTGCTCTCTTGCTGTGCTTCCCGCTCTACACGTATGACAAAGGACTTTGCTTTTTGCCTCTGGTACTCCAGGGTGGAACAGGGAGCAGGGGCTCGACATATGCCACCCATGACATCTCTTCACACGGGCAGAGGTAAGCTAGTACTGAGCTGAAAATAAGGCTGGGGCCAAGTATTAGCATGGGGATGACATAGACATAATTGCAGTGCATTAACCGTAGAAAAAAAAAATTACTTTGTTTCTGTTTTATAGAACATCTACAGATGTACCAAGAGTTATATTGCAGTAGTTAAATATGAGTTTTTCTGTCTGTGTGCTTAGCAAACCATTTTTTATTGCAATCTAGGTTTTATAAAGTGCCTGTTGACATGCAGTTAGCTATCAAGGTCCATGTGACAAGTCATAACCTAAAAATCAAAAGGGAAATAGTCATGCAACAAAAAATATCAAAATGTTTTTACACAGCATATACACCCGAAACCATTTGGAAAAGCAAAAATCCACTGATATGTGCTAATAAAAGGAAATGCATTTTTATGAACAGACACACTATCTTTAATTGCTCATTCTTTGTGGGCAAAACTATGCTATAACTGTAAATGTATATCTTTATACACATAATACACCATGCAGAGAAATTATGAAATGTTGTCTGCTCTTTGAAAAATTGGGTTGGGATATCTACTCAGTCTGGTTTTCTCCTTTCATACTTTCTGTTCTTTATTTTTCTTTTCTCCTCTGTATGCACTGTCAGTAAAGGCCTCAACATTTCTAAAGAGTAAGCTAATTTTTCTGGCATCTATAAAGGGATACCATTTGCTAGATGATTCATTAAAAAAACACACAGAATGTTTTATACTACATTTTTAACTAATTTCCTAATGTAATATCCACAAGCTACAATTTCAGTTTATCTTCATTAGGAAAGAAATGAGGATATATAAAATTCCCCATTATTTTGTTTTACTGAGGGCCTGGAATTGCAGCATGCATGAGACTTGCACATGCTGCATCAAGGTGCAATAACTGAAAAAGCAATACCCATCTTGAACATTGCCACACTGACTTACAGAATTGTGCCCTTGAGAAAAAGACTGAGAAAAATGGAGAGCCATGCAATGACAAAAATGAAATAGAACTGTCATCTGGCAGTTCTTCATAGTCCATCACGAAAACTATTACAGATATAAGAAGAGCCACGGAGTACTTGGGCAAAGGTTGTTAAACCACTACTCCAAGGTCAGGTCACTGCACATTGCTAAGATTGTTAGTAAAAGATAAACCAGTTTTCACTATGAAACTTGACATTGCCAGTTTTCAGCCTCAGCTATAATACTATATGCTTGCAGCTAGGGACACAGCTGGATAAACTAATAATACAAGAGTTTATAAGAACAGTTCTCATTGATGTTAAGACCATTTAATATTGAAGAAACATAGTTTTCTTATCAAATTATGTGAATGTGATTTTCATGTTACTTTACCTACATTTTTATTCCATTAATATATTCTGTATCACAATTCTGTGCCTATCTTAAAAAAAGAGTCTCTTTCACAGTGAGATTATTTCTTTGTAAGGTAAAAACTAAAAAGTCAGCCCAAGATTTAATTGACCCCCAATTACCAAAGTTTAGGTCCAGATCAAGAGATTATCTTGAAAAATTAATACCTTTTAATATTTGAGGTTTTTTTATTTGCCATCTTATTTTTCAAACATTTTGGGTAACCTTGATAATGATTCTCACTTTTCTTAGTAAGGATAGGAGTTGGAAGCTTATTTAAACAAAGATGAAAGCTGTTTTTCTCCTGTACTCCCCTGTCTCAAAGAGCTAGTCATTTCAGTTAGTATGAGCCAATATGAGACACATGATTAAATCATGAGCGATAGCAACACAGACAATGTGCAGATGCCTCTGATCTCAGTGAAGAAGGAGATGCTGGTCAGCCTTTTCCTGACACAAGTAAAATTCAACAAATACAAACCAGAGATGCAGAAACTCTTGCCTTTAAGCCATACATGAATCAGAATTGCCAAATGCATACAGGACCCTAATTTTCAGAAATCCAGTGCTCTTCTAGTTACAAATGAAGCTATTGATTTTCAGCAGTTCTAAAAATTCAATCCCTTAGAATTTTTCAGGGGTATTGATGGATGTTAATGTAAAGCAAAGTACTTGGTCGATTGCCATAACAGAAAATGAAGTGCTGAAAACTATATCTGATTACTAAATACCTTAGCATTCTCAAAATATTAATTTAACCACTGTCCTGTCGAAATATAAATGTGCTTGTGGTTGCCTACTAGTTATTCCTGGTTTGTGCTTTGATACTCAGGCACAATTTAAGAAACCAAAGAAGGATTATGGAGGATTCTGCTCATTTTTTTTCATTAAATAGCATAGGAATAAAACATACTGCTAATCTGACTACAGAAATTGGTATGTCCCTATGTACTATACCCCCAGAGAGCAAGCATGAGATGAACAGACATGAAGAGCACAGCAGAGGCTGCTTACATGCATACAGCAAGTCTCTGCTTTCCAGTTCATTTGGGGTTTTCTTTGTTGTTTTTGAGTTTGGGGCTTTTTTTCTCCAAGAGAATACAATAAAATCATTGACTAAGAATTCTGCCATACGTAGTCTGTAATGTTCATCAGAAAAAAAATATTATCTAACCAAAGCAAGAAGCAAGGGGTGCAAATATCTGATCAATTTGATCAGTCTCTCCAGTGCTCAAATGCCAGTGTGCTAACTATGTGATTGGTATTTAGCGCACATACTTAGAACCAAAAGATAAATATCCCTGGATTATTTATTGTCTGTAAGGGAGACTTTCAACTGCTTAGCAATGTTCTTGTAACTATCCTATCTTTGAGTCTTCACCTTATCATCCACAGTGGGTGGGTCACACCACCATTAGTGTTCCAGCACTGTCTGAATTAAATCAGATAAGTGGTTTAGCTAGATTGTAACTATTGCCTTCTACAGAGTACATGAACCTTAATAAGGCTGCTAGCTATCATAATTTTTTACCTCACCTGTTAGAGGATAAATTCTCAGAAGCTGGTACAGTTGAAGTCTATTTTCGCCTTCTCCAAATACTTTAATTTACAGCCACTCTCTATATATGGGTTGAGAGATGGTCTCTCTTTCAAAATTACATTTGTGCAATTGTTCAGATCTACTTGAATTTTCAAGTAAAATAATATCCTGAATATTATAGCACAATAAAGCATGCATTTAAGTTGCCATAAAAGCTTGATTTTCATACTATGAACTTTCAGAAATAGTTAATATAAAATGTTTACCATGGGGACATTGTAAATATTAACAGACTGAGTCTCTATTTCCTTACACTGTTTTTGTACCAGCATGATATCACGATAAAAAGCAGAGAAGACAACTCAGCCTCTGAGAAAGCAATGTCCTCTTGATGCTGGACAGCTCAGAGCTCTTCTGCTTCTACAGTGGATATTAGCACTGGCAGTTTGATATTCAGTGCATTATATTGAACAAGGAAGATTTAGATAGAGATGTGCATAATGTAAAATGTATAAGCAGCCCAGAGCACAGAGTCTGGAATATGCGTGAGCACCCTCAAAGAAAGAAGCTAAAAGTCCTATGGTAAGTCACCTTTTTGCTTTCTCTATTTCCAAGGCCCAGTAACTATTGACTTATTTCTGACAACAGATCAGATTCATTATTAATGGGAAGTCTTCAACTTGCACTAATCCATAAACTTGCAGTGGAACGAGCTATGAACGATAAATGAAAGGGTGTGTAAAATATTTTTGTTATATTCCACTTAAAGTTCTATTAAGCATTTAAGTAAACTCAATATTACCACAATTAGAATTAGGTAAATTTGCTTTAGTGAGGACTTAAGTCTCAGAAACTTAGAACTGTTTGACCATGGCGTTAAAACAAAATACCATTTCCTCCTTATCTAGCTGATGATCAATGTCTATGTTATACTACTAAAAAAAGCATGGAAATGTCATGAAAACGATCCTGGACTGAGCATTCCAAGCAGATGGAATGTGCCATTCCATCCAGGCTGAAAAAGGCATACTCACAGAGCATGGCAATTTCAGGAGCATCAGGGTCCTGGACTTTTCCTGTTGGCCGGCTCCAAGAGATGACATGCAGAGGACTTTGGGTGACACCAGTTCTACTCTGAGGGTCTTAAATTTTCTAGTGTTGCACATAGGTAAGGTCTTATAAAATAAGGGCCTTGTTACCCTCATAAAATCGTGGCTCAGGCCTGTTACTTTGGCTAAGCAGAAAAGGACTGTGGGAAAGTGACTCAGCTGAATTGGAGGTAGAAAAACAAGTTATATAACCATTTACATCGTGGTGTATGGTGATTGGTTGAATTATATTTGTTATACTGAAATGGAATATAACTGATAATGGGCTAACTGCTTAAAAAGGCCCTTAAAAGAAGCTCTCCTTTGCACCTGCCTGGGGACTCTGAGTCACTTTGTACATTCTAGCACATTACAGAATAATTTACCCCAAAAGCCTATTCTGTAATCTGAAGATTATCTAAGGTTAAGAATGGCAATATTTTCATTATATTTAAAATGAAAATTACATTTACTCTGATTTATGTTTGGAATCTTCCTGTTGCTGGCTCTACTATATTTAGAATTTCTTGCATCAACACACAAGCCAAAACACAGGTCAGGGGGAAAAGATTCAACATAAAGTTTGCACATGATGCTTATTCTGGGTATGTGGACAACTATGTGCTAATTTCTATCAGAAGTCACCCACTCATAGTCCTGGATTCAGTCCCTGGATGTCACATGATCTCTTCTTTTATTCCAAGACTTAATTTGATTTTGAAATGTTTTGGTTTATTTTATTTTATAGCTTTTAGTTTTGTAGAAATTTTATTTTTAAGAGTGTTTTGATAGTTTCTTTCTATTTTAAATAAAAAATCATGAGGCAAATCACTCAGCCTCCAAGGAAAACTAGGACAAAATTTTCGTATTTATAGTCAGTTTCTTTGAAAAATTAAAGGTACATTCTTAAAAGAACTGGCCCATTGGTTTGAAACTTTATGACATAAATTGTCAGTAGCTTTTCAATTTATTTGCTTTCATCTAGCTGGGGAAAACATAGGCCTTGAACCTACACTGTTCTTTTTTCTTCCTTGAACCTTGTATTTTGGTCTTTTGTAATTTAGTATAACGTTATGCTGCTTCTGTATGCTGCCTATAGGTGGAATAATTTAATATTTTCTTTTCTTAAACATTTCCCTATTATTTACACAAGTAGCTTTGCCTCTGTCATATAAAAACAATCACTGTGGCTTTGCATCCTTTTACAGTTCCCATAGCTTCATCACCTGCATCATTTTTGCCTCTGTCTTGACCTTTACATACCCATTTGACAGTAATTGAGTATTTCAGTAGGGGACAAGTTATTTGGATTACTTAAAGATGAGATTTTATTTGATCTTTTAAGGGTTTTACCAACGCACGTTTCTAATGGCCTTGCTCAATTTCCTTGTATTAGATAAAGTAATGCAAGGTACAAGTCATTCAAACCTTCTTTATACAATAGAGTAGCCATTCTACTAATCAGGAATCACAGTCCTTCTCAGCCATAATGTGTTCCATCTACTTCTCAGCCCCTGCACCTTCTCAAAAAAGCAATCATCCACAAAGAGAGCAAGAAGCCTGAGCTGGGTAATTCAGTTTAGCTGTTCAAGGATTGTTATTCTCCCCATTTGCACTGTGGGAATGAAGCTGGCTGCCAGTGGCTCCTTCAGTCAACATAAAGCCTAAGCCTTCCTGGAGAAATTCCAGTCCAGCCTCTTGCTATTATCCAGGTTATCTGACTCAGGGCATCAAGTGTTTAAATTTGGTTTTGTCATTGTGTTCTTCTAAGACTAGCCAGAGGATATGTTGATAGTATCTTAAGGAAAGCATTTACCTGGGCCAAAGACTAACCTTAATCTTCTTGGATCTTTCTGAGGGACAAGCAAAGAGTTTAGGAGCCAACAAGTTTATTTCCTCTGGCTAAAAGCATAAAAGAAGTTTCCAAGATGTAATCACTTCTTGTCAGATACTCAAATATCTGTGTCTAAATTTTACAGTGCAGTATTGATTGTGCAAACACTCGTGTGGTTTGTTTCTATATACGTAAATGGCAAGAGGCCAATTAAGATCTTCCCACATTTGCACTGCAGTTTAAAATAATACAATTTATCCAAACAAGTTTTCACACTAAAAATGTAAAAACCTGGGATATTTATTTAAGGGATGGTAAGCATGAAGAAAAAAAAGTTTAGCTTTGAAATAATTTTGCTCCTTTAGTAACATATATAATATGACCACATCTTTTTGGCACAATCAGATACTGCACTGTTAACTACATTATCTTGTTAGAACAGTTATATTCTCTCATATGACAATGACTTGCAGTATGTAGTCACTGCCTTCTGGGGAAAGGAAAAAAATCCAGCAATTACTGTGCAGTACTCGAATCTGCCTGCCAACAGCAGAACAGTGATTTGTGAGACACATCAAGAGCTTCTGGCAAGATCAATCTAGTGAGATCCCTCTGATAGAGGAATAATGAGTTGACAAAGACCAATGTTCAGTTGGGCCCAAGTCCAATAAGATTACTGTACAGCATCATCAATATTGTCTGTGTTTGGAACTGACACAATCAGAATGGAATCAATTGTATTTTCCACAGCACTGTCACACATGATTTTTAACTTTGGCTCACAACACTGCAGAGAAGCTTGCAGATGTTGGCAGATTTTTGCTAACTTATGGGATGTCATTATTAAGTAGGAACCGTGCACTACAGTAATTTGTGGTTCTGTGTGTTCCATCATATGGTCTCTGTGTTTAGGAGGGAGGAGAAGATGCAGTAGCCAGAGGGATTTGTCTGTTATCATCCTCATTTTACTGTGATTGTTGAAAATACCATGTGATCCTAAAGGTGTAGATTTTTTTTCAGAGAAGGACTAATTGGGTTGTTTAGCAAAATGATTTTGCTCAAGCATGAGCAAATGTCTCTCTTAAAAAAAAAAAAAAGTGAAAATGTTTTGATTACCTGACAGAAGATTTTGGAGATGACCCCATTTGTGAATAATAGATGCTTATCCGAGGCCTTGTAATCTATATTAAAAAAAATATTTTTGGAAACAATTTTGTTTGGTCTTGTGACTACTAGAGTTAAACATTCTGTTCCAGAAAGCTGTCATCTGTACTTGCTGAGTAATCACTCACAGTAGACACTTATGTGTCTAGGCATTTCTGCATATAATAGATCTTAGCATACTCCACAATAGGTAATAGTACAGTAGCTTGTGAATTAGTTGAAATTAGACTTTTAGTTATTTAAATTTAATTTTTTTTAAAAATGAAGAGACAACTAAGCGGTCAAGTTTCTTCTTCAAATATGTCGGTTTCTTTGGGTGCAAAAATCTTTCTTTTTTCCCCTTTGTTCATATCATTATCTTCACTACTTGTTTCTGTGCAGTGTGTATGCTTCTTTTTGAGAATGGGATTTTAATTTTCATGAAAAGTAAATTTGAAAGCCCTGAAGACAGAAGTCATATTTTGATTTGTAAAATACAATAACGCAGACATCATAAGAATAATTTCCAGTCTGCACAGTAGAATTTATTGATGTTCACATAAAGTTGTTTTGATACACTTTGGTATTTGTCTAATAAGAAATACTACTTCAGACAGAAGACTGGGTTAGTGTTAATGAATATTGTATTTGATTTCACTGTAGTCAAGAGTTTGATTTTGAAGACAAGAGATTAATGGCTTTGTATTACACCTACTAGAAGCTAAAGGACAGCAAACTATTCCAGAGATATCATTCAAGAGCAATCAAATAATAATAAGCTTTAACCATCATCAATTTGCTCAGAACTTGAGTCACTGTACTGAAAATGAACTTTGGGACACTCATTGTGCCAAACAATTTCTCTTGAATCTGTCTGGTTTGATAACACTACTTGTCATATCAGACCCAATTTTTTTAGTGGCATAGTGTCTGTGGGTTATACTGATTTTTATGAATATAGGGGAATTCTCTCCTGGGGAAATTCCAGATAAACATTTAGTGACCCCAACAAAATGAGAAACTTTCCACCCAAGATGATTACAAAATTGGGCTAAAATGTATTTATACTTAGTAGTGTAGTGTAACTTTTAATGTAAATACTTGTTTATTTTAAACCTCAGACATTCACTGGGATATGTCCAAAAGAAGAGGGAAGCAGTTGGCAATACACAGCTGTATAACTTACATGCTTTCTTACTTACCACATAATTTTTTCTGACTTCCATTCCCCTCTTTTTACAAGGTTTAACTGAAAGATTGTTTAGAGGATTAGATAGTTAAAAGACACACAGTGTGTTCTGAAAAGTGTAATATAGCACATAACCTATTCAGCTAAATGTAAACATACTTAAGAAATACATTAAAATAAAATATATAAAATATGTAAAGCAAATATTATTTTAAAACAACTTGCTTTTGCTAGACCATTGCCAAAATTGTTATGCATGAGAAACAGGTAAACAAACTCACTAGAAATCAGGACTAAACTCCCTTATTTCCCATCACACCAAATCTTTTCCATTTTCACTTTTTTTTTGGTTAATTAAATTTTAGTGCTACAGAAGTTAGTCAAAACAGAATTCACACAACTTTATATATACTGTATTATGCAACTTAATAATCATAGCATTAATATATTCTGTACTTAATGTACTCATTGATATCTGTTTATTTCTCAGCAGCTGTAAATGAAGTTTTGCCACATACTGAAACTTCCTGATACAAAAAAACACCACAATTATTTCACTGAACATGGAGGTTATGCAAACGTTCAACAGATCTGAAGGAATAAAGACTTCACTTATATCTATCTGACTGAAACACATGCCAAACAAGTAAACAGCAAAGTGACAAAAATAGTATCTGCCCTTTGGGAAACACTTGTGCAAAGTGCCTCGAGAGTGGGGGGTTGTTTATTTGTGTAGGGGTTTTTGCTGGGTTTTTTTTTTTCCTTTTCTTCTGTATCTTATGACTATTCCTTTTAGCCAAAGGTGTTTCATGCCTCATGGTTGGTATTCAGCCCCTGGCTAGGTTTATTAAAAACAGCTCCTGTGCTACCTCAGAAGATTACTTTTGATAAGACACAAATCACCAAGTGTTTAAGCAGTCCATCTAATTTAAAGGACGACTACTCATGCTGGGGATGGTTAGGGATGTTGATGTCACTTGCTGAATTGGGACCTGATTGTGATTTTAAATGACAATAATTTATTATGTTTATTTTTTATAGACTGCACGTGGCCCTAAATAACAATAAATTTATGAATAGTGATTGCGTGCTGCAAATAACTCTTTTCTGTTGTCAGACAATGTGTGATTAATAAGAGTCTTTTCTATCATTGCCTGGACTTTAAACAATAAATAAAAATGTGCAATCATAGATATATAAATTAGGTCATGCTATTCAGAGGGTTTTATTGAGAATTCAACCATTCTTGGTTTTTCCTTCTTTTTTCCACATTCTACTATATCATAACATACTCCATTTTTGTTGTGTACATAGAATGTCTCTTTATATTGGTGTGGTGTGTGTATTCTTTATTCCCTTTTGCTGTTCATCTGTCTTTTCCCTCTTCCCCCTTTTTTTTTTAATGTGACACCTCTGAGCTGGTACCCATGGCAACACCCACTAGTAGGGGTGAGCCTATGAAGCTGCTGCAGCTCCCCATCACTCAGTTCTGACAATGCCAGTCATTAATCTAGCAGTGTCTGCTTACCCAGATCTCTACAGGTCTTCTTCTGGTCTTGTTTCCTTCCAGCAGTTTCTGCCCTGTGCACAAAGATTCAAAAGATTACTGTTAATGATTTTCCATTTGTTTAAAACAGCTCAGGCTGGCAGCTCTGTCTAATCCACTCTTAATGGCACTGAACATTAAATTAGAGGGCAATCACTGTGTGAAGTAGTTTCCTGAATTTCAAAATTCAGCTCTGAGTTTTTCTAGTACCTTAATTTTAATTATAAAATAATAGGAAAATCAAATAAAAATTACAATTATTTAGATCTCTATTGCTTTCATGAAGGTAAATTGCAACCTATAAAAATGTCCCCAAACATTTACAATGAAATTGCTTCTGTTTTTCAGTCTATAAAGAAGTGTTGTAGGTTTTTTAACTAATGAGTGCTATGTTGTAGTTTAGTATTTTGCACGTATTTTGACTACTTCCATACAGATAGGTCTAAGCCTGACATACAAGGGAGCTCAACTTCCATTCCAGCAGAGGTCTTGACCTGTCCAGGTATGCAAAAGATACATTTCATTCTGAGATTAATCTTTGACTGAGATTTTAAATGAGGCTAAAAAGGTTATGGACACAAATCCCACTGAACTATAATATAAATTCTCTCCCTAGATCCTTTAGATGTTTCTGAAATTAATGCTTCAATTTTAAGAGTCAAATCCAGGATGGAAGAATTACATTTTGCTTTCTGTGGGTTACAATTCATGCATTTAAATTCTGTGAAGTTAAGCCTTGGACATTTGTCTAACGTCATATATGTCACGTAAATAAAAAGTGTTTCATTCAATGAACAAAAAGTTTTTAGATCGTTTCTACCTTTTAGTGCATATCATAATCCGTGCATGATTAGGTAGATGCAAAATTTTGGTACAAATCAATAAATTTTGCATTATTTAGGATCAGTCTTGTCCTGGGTTGACTGTATGATGCTTTTATTCCCAATCGTCTGTTCTGTTTTATGCTGAATAATAAGTTTTGCACCTTTAAGACTTGTCCTGACAGTGAAGGGGGGAGAGAAGAAGCGGGCACTTTGTTTTCAGGAACTGCGCTCCCTCCTCCACATTCCTGCTCCTGGACTGTGCTGTCTGCAGACAGACGGACTGCGGGACAGAGCTCTCCTTTGCTTTTAGTTAGTTTTAGCTAGCTGAGGTGAAGAAGCTCCCCGGACTGTGTTTTTTTCCATTTTTCTTTGGACCTGTTCAAACCTGCTCTGGACTGAACACCCAAGAGAGCACCGGCAGCTCGCACCTGTGGCCACCGGGCCCGGCCTGGGCCACGGCATTTCCAGCACCAGAGGGACTGATCAGAGACTCAGTGAGCCGGGCTGCAGCCCAGGGGGGGATTTTTTTTCCTAAGTTTGTCTCTCTTTTGGAGTGACAAGAAGTTTTATTGTTCAATTCTTTTTTTAGGTTTTCTTGTTTAATAAACCGTTTTTTCCACTTTTATCCAAGGAGGTATTTTTTCCTGAACCGACTGGGGGGAGGGGCCGATTGAATCTGCTTCCTAGAGGAACCCCTTTGGGAATTCTTTTCCAAATTTGCCCTGAACCAGGACAAGTCTAAACTATTTCCAAGGGACCATGCACATGCTTCTTTTTGCCACTATGGGATTTAGTGAGGATCTTCTGCTAAGATGTGTGTCTGTGATCATAACTGCTGCTGTAGCCATTGAGATCAAAAATGCAGACGTGCTGAAAAGTCCTGGGAATGGCTGAGGGATTTAAACCCATACAGAATCTACCAGGTATTTCAAAAATCTGATAAATGCCATTCTAAAACATGGCCTTGCACTGGGCCTCTATTTGAACTCCAAAGGCCTTTTGATTTTAGACAACAGAGTACGGAAACCTTTGTTAAATTCTTCTATTCCAACTTATCCGAAAATTTGTGTCCTGGTACTGAATTGTTCTTTCAAGATGTACAAAATATTCCAGAATATCTTTTTGTCAACAAAAGTTTACAAAATATTCCTTTCAGGTGATATTGCTAGGCAAATATGAAGGACACTTCTTCAAATTAAGTGCCTATCTTGTCAGTTTAGAGGTAGCTTCAAATCACACTGGGGGAAATCTTTGACTTGATGATTTGGCTGGTATGATCTTCAGACTATTTTGATAAGTGACTGAGAAGTGAATAACAAAAATGAAAGTGTTATTGGGTTAAACTCATCAATCCATTTGTTGGGGGACTATTTGTTGGAACAGTAAAGACCAGAAATGCATATAATCAAAAAATAGCAGACACTGGAATAAAAATTCCAAGATGCATTTATTCTAAACGGAAGAGGAAATTTAAATATACCAAGTGCAGTTAAAAAATTTATCTTAGTCAGGGTTAATGTTAAGGTATGTTCAGTTTTTATGTTAAAGGCAGATTTATCATTGAAATTTGGGACAGTATTATTAGATCATTGTAAATACAATCTCCTATGCTGAAAAAAAGAAAAATCTATGTGTTTTAGAAAATTATTCCACTCTTCTGTGAGCTCTAGGAACATGCAACCAGAAAAAGTGTTCAGAATTTTTTGTTATGAAAAAAGCATAATTTCACACAAAGCAGATAATTGTACCTGTTTTATTTTTTAATCTTTAAGTAGGAAAAAGTGGATAAAATTCTTACTGAATAATTTATTAGTTAAATATTTTTACCACTACTTGTGGTATAGATCTAGCATGTGTATTATCCATTATATGTCTGATAGATATAAGCTTTTCAGTTGCTTGAATGTGCCACCTGAATTGTACATTCAAACTTCAATACCCTAGGAAGTAAAGAGCCACATTTTCAACTCAACTGTAGATGTGCATTTTGGGTTGACTACACATCAGATTGCCCAATTTAGGGTAGAGATGGGAACATACAGCTTTAAATTAATTTTAAAACAGTCAGAAATTTGGGAAGGACTTTTCACACATCACATACCTGAAGCTATGAGAACAATGTCATATCATGGTGGATCCAGCAATTATGCAATAGAGCTTTTCAGTGTGTTATCTGTCAGGTATTAGCTGAGGACTAAGATTTGTCCTGGGAAAGGAGCTGGCATCTCTTTCTAGATATGGAGAATATCCAAGGCTGATATGGGACTTGAGTTAGAGCATTTTTAGCACAATTATCTAAGGTCACTTATGTGCCTGAAGGATCAAAAAAGATGTTTCATTAATGAAATACTGACTAGAACTTTCTTAAAACAATCCCTAGCAAGCATCATGAAGGCAGATTCTGCTAACTAATTCTATAAATACGATGGACAAATAATAAATGACAATTCTTATTTAAAGGTTTTTTTCCTCAGTATCTGCATCAATTTAGAAAAACACTGTTCTTTGCATATGGTTTTCATTTTAAAGGCAGGGAACCAATTTTTAATTTTTTTTGTAATGAAATTGAATTGGACATCCCTCATAAATCTTGTAACTCTAGTGGGCATTACTCATTTCACCCAAAAGCATGGATGGATGTTTTAGAGTTTCTCAGTCATTAAAATGAAAGCAATCTCAATATTACTTTCCTAGTAGCCAGACCCTTACTCATGGTGAGCTGTGCCTTCATCTGTAATAGGCGCTATTGATTTCAGTGAAACTCTTTGATTCCTAGAGCACTGCTGAACAAAAGCCAAAGTGGTAAAGTCTGTCCCTCATCCCTTTCAATGTTTTCATAAACACATTACAAAACCTCATCCTTAACATCTCTCATGTATATGTTTCCATTAAAATAAGTTCTTCTAAGCACATGTAGATCAATGAAAAATCTTTGATAGACACACCACACCTAGAGATTTAAAACATATATATAACATCTCCAGGCTTTCTGGCTGAACAAAAAGGGATTTTGGACAAGATTAAAAAAAAATTTTACCCTTGTTACTAATATTGAATGGATCCCCTATGAAAAGTCTACTCGGACTCAGTAGTAAGGGAGCCCAGAGCCTCACAGAGTACTGGAATTTGTATAATTGAGGTAGTGCTGGATCAGAAAGTGTATTACAGACAATAGTTTTGCTAGTTTACAGATTCTATAATACACAGGGTGGTAAATTATGTTCAAGAGTACCTCAAAAGCAAAGGAGGTTCTTTGTGTAATAAATAACTCTTTATACTAGGTGGAAACTAATTAGTTCCAAATTCTGATCAAATCATGAGATTACATCCACATTAATACAAATTAATTTGTCATAATGAATGTTAATAGAATTAATTATAATTAGACACTGTTGCACTGGGTGAAATATTTCATAATGGGCCCTTTCACATTAGTAGTAGATTATGTGCATATATCAAAAATATATAAAAGCAAGAATTACATTTAACATTTTTTATGGTGGAGGCATCTCAAAGAACAATGACATGAAATTCTGAGTCTAGTTAATGGTCCAAATGAACTATTTTCTTGTTCAAAGCTAGCCTGCTAAACTCTCTTAAACATTCAAAACCTGTTGTTTTTTTCTTTCAGGAGGCAAGACATCTAAATACTGTCCAAAATCTAAGAGAGTTGACGTCCTCTTTGCTTTGTTTCATATACTCTTAACTACAGCCCCCCATGATGCTTGATGCTAAATCATGATATAATGAGTACTGAATTACTTAAGCCTTTTCCAATTTCCATAGAAAATGGACTTTAATTCAAAACTATGCCTGGTTAATTAAACTTTCCATGATCTAATTTGATCTAATTATTTCTATAAATTGAGATGTAACCAGAGTTATATCCTAAGGTAGAATTAGGCTATGGTTACCCATTTTTACTCAGATGGAGGGAACAGTGATGCTCTCTCCTATTAACCCTAACCTTGCTGGCCACTTAAATCAACACAGTTCTGCAACCTAAATGGTGAAGAAGAAACTGTATTTTCAAAATGTCTGTTGGAGGTGGGGCATGGTATTTTTTTGGAGATTGATTTTCCCAAAAGCCTTTGAAAACTAATGTTTCTCCTTGCATCCATTTTGAATGCTAATAGCACAAGAAAGTATTTGATGTAGTCCAGGAGTCTTACTGACAGCCCAATATATATTTTCTCTCTTTTTTATTTCTGTTCAGATGCACTAAATTTTTACTTAAATTCATTTTTCTCTAAAGACATCTTTTTATTTAGATCTGCTCTTTTAAATCATGCACAATAGGATCTGAACCATTTACATTTTTTTACATTCTGAAAAAAGGACAACTCCTTGCTAAGTTATTTTATTTTGCCATATCAAAACCAAAGCTTGTATCTGTTTTTTATTGCTAGCAATAGTTTTTACCTTCTGAAAATAACTGCTGGTCCTACTTTGTGTAGTTTCCTTGAGCAGTTCTCCTTGAGTGAACTATCATTGTTGCTCACCAAAATCTTGTCACATTCAGTCAGCTGGTGTACACATATACTGTTCCTTGCATTTACCGGAAAATAATTTATTTCTGAAATCTTTGCTGACAGAGAAGCAGAGTGCAGATGCTTGCTTTGCAAACAAACAAGGCAATCTGACGAAGTATTCAAGGCTTCTGGCTGCACTGTCTGAGTTCGTTTAGAGGTTAATAAAATCAGCTCCCTCTTATGCGTTAAAAATAAGTAATTAATTTTGGGATATCTGTTACAACTAGAATCTTTTGCCTGGAAAGTAAGTGTAGAAGGCAGTCTGCTTACTGGAAATGCCTCCTTGAGGCATACCCTCGCAGCTAATTTAGATGCCCATTTTCAGAGCAGCAGACAATCCAGACCACCTTATGTAGCTGCCAAAGCTCTCTACAGACAATGAAGAGAAAAAGAAAGAGGATTCTGAAAAGCTGAAGGCTGCCTGAATTTAGTCACTTTCCTGTCAGTATGCATTGGAAAGATAAGGACTCCATCAGAAAATCAAGTCCACATAGGTGAGGTGTTTAGTTCTCTATTACACCATTTCAAAATGAACAGTAGGAAATCTTAGGTATTTCCATATTTCTATAATGCAGTCTGGTGGTTTTGGTCAGTCAGTAACACACAACACAAGGCCCAGAAGGTAGCCTGACTCTTTCCTTATTCTTAAGAGTAATCTGGGAAAAGGCCAGACTTCTAGACCAAGGTCTTTGGAAATGTGTACAGGCTCTACATTGTAATATTATTGGATTAAACAAGAAAACAAAAAACAATTCAGAAGTGGAGATGGGAATTTTAATTCTTTACCTACTTATCAACAAAACTATTAAACCAAAAGTTACACTTTCCATGTCTATTCTTCCCTAGTCCACAAGTCAAGTAATCAAGGCATAACTTTGCCACGTATCTCAGTAAGAGATCATGAATTGAGTCCTTTACTCTAAACACTGATTTTAAGAAAAGTTATATTGAATAGAAATAATGATATGGTCCTTCTTTAACTTGTCAATTGTTGATCATTTGTTGATGTATTTCAATTTTGTTTCATTAAAGCCAATAAGAAAACCTTTTTACATCCTTAATTATAGTTATGTAACAATATTTTATTGTTGTACAATAATATCATAGAGTGGGAGTGTAAGGTTAATTTTCTTTCATTGTCTTTTCTTTGTATCTCCTCAAGTTGCTCAGCAATTCTGGTAAGGTATTTAGCATCATCTACATACTCTGTTGTCTTGGTTTGTAGTAATACTCTTTGCTAACTGGAAAAGTATTTTGTGTAGTAATTTACTAAAAATCATAGACTCATCCATTAAGATTAGTAAATAACATGAATGAAGTATTAATTTTAAGTGATAATATGCTCTAATGTGACAGATATTTTGCTGGGAGACATAACAAACACGTGTTTGACAGAGTTAAAAGCTAGAGTAAAGTCTATAAAATTAATTTCGTCCATTAAAAAAAAAAGAAAAAAATATGTAATTTGATGTGGCAATAGCTGCTACAACACAAGCTACCTGACCTTGCCCTTGAAATGACCTCAACCTTGACCTGCAGGGACACTCTCTCTGGGGACGAGAGGTATGTTATTACATGTTATTTCATTACAAGGCCCCTGCTGAGCAGCAACTGCCAAATGGACTCAATTAAGTGTTTCTTGTGATGTGGATTACTGTCTACTGGGGCAAGTTGATACTAGCAAACATATTTCATTCTCTTAAAGTTTGACTGGATATGAAAAGCATGTGAGTTACTCATTCGGTGACACTTCAGTGAATGATTTATATCTGTTTAGAAACACCATAACATACAGACTTGAGCTGTGCGCTGCAACCTTTTCTTGCTCCTTGTCCTTCATCAACCAGGCCCTGTTACTACACTCAAGGATTATAGAACGAGACCCAACCTTCATAAAAGCAACCTTCCAAAAAGAAAAATTACATCGAACAATAGTTGAATTCTGACAGACAAACTCTGAAAATAAAGTTCAAAAATGTCACAGATGCAACTCTGTGTGCTGTCTGATTTTTATCTCAGCAATGTTGTATCAGGGATAAAGTGCTGAACACTTATGAGAGCTGGGTTAGTTTATTGCTACTTTAAAATCAATTTTCTACATAAAAACAACTGTGTAACACTGTTGGTAAAAACCGTGACAAGTGTTTCTTTCTCTCTCTCTAGGTATATAGATATATTATATATATATGAATTATATATAC
>VXBC01002303.1:54038-224239 GCA_013399945.1 Ploceus nigricollis
ATATGAATTATATATACATATATTTTATATTTATGAATTAAACAGACACCCTCCCCCTCATTTTCACTACATTTTCTGTACCTAATAGTTTTCTAGAAGTTCTTTCCTGAAGTATCATTTGAAACTTGTGGAAAAACACCTCATTGCAATGTACTTCTGTCAATGTACTACTGCAATGTACTTTCTATCAGAATGCCAAAAGAATATTGAGCAAATGACCAAGCCACTGCATGCAGAAAGAATGCATTTTATAAGATTTTCACGTAACAATTTTAATCTTGTTTTTTATCTCTGCATAAAATGCATTTTTTCATAATTTATACACAGCAAAAGTAAGAAAATCACTTCAGAACCTGTTTTACCATCCTACCTCTGTCCACTGTATTTTTCACCAATGAAATTTGGAGGGTAAGCATTTTGCATGAAAATAGCTGGGGAAAAAAGCTAACCCCATGGAATTCAATGGAGGTCTCATTATTTCTAAAGGAGTCTCCACTCCTTTCTTTGACTTCTCTGAAATGGGAAAAAAACTAGACAGCATTCCTTTGGTCCTGAAGGTAAAAAAAGGAACCATTAAAGGAGGAAATAGACATGGGTAGTCCTTCTTTGTATATCATAAAGAGTTTAAACCATAATTACATTGTAAATCAAAAATATCTCATTAATGCATAAAACTATCTCAAGGTTGGGTGCCAAGGTGGCTGACTTTTTTTGGAGGTGATCAGCAAAAGGAATAAGAGCAAAGGCCGTAAAGAAAACACAAAAGGTTTCACCTCAATATGAGGAAGAACTTTACACAGGTTGGCAGAGCACTGGAACAGGCTGCCCAGGGAGATTGTGGAGTCTCCCTCTCTGGAGACATTAAAAATTCACCTGAATGCATTCCTGTGTAACCTGGCTTAAGTGACCCCACCTTGTTAGAGGTGTTGGACTAAATGGTCTCCAGAGGTCCCTCCTAACCCTAAAAGTTCTCTGATTCTGTGATACCTTACCTTTCTAACGTAGTTTCTGATAAAAGATATTTTGCATGCTAATTGTCGTGCAATTGCCTTTGTCTAGAAATGCTTTGCCTAGAAAAATTCCTGCCTGAATATCTTCTCATGGCTGTTAGAAAAGTATTTTTTTTCAATTGTATTAGATTTCTACAGACACATGAGTTTCCCTTTAATTTTTTATGTCATAATAACTCATACTTTTTTAAGTGTAGCCTGGATAAAAACCCCCACAAAACAAAAAAGAACAGAAGTTACTTTGTGTTGTTCATTGTTTTCCCAGAAAGCAATACTCAACACAAGGTGGGAATGGAAACATTTCTTCATGAATATGACTACTTTGAATACGAACTACACAAACATGAACTACACAAACAAGTATTACTCATCTGCTTGACAGACAGTGAAAAAAAAATCTTGCTTTCTTTTTTAAAAAGACATCAGAACCTCAAGTGAGAAAGGACTGTACTCTACTGCTCTATTGTCATCTTTTTCTCTACAATGATGTCTGGATATTTATGCCTAATGCAAAGGAATTTTTTTCCTTTGCTGAAAATTTTTTATAAAATAGAATGAATGCAACTTTCCTTTATTTAAAGTTATGGAAAAACAGCTGGTTCTCTTCAGTTGTATTAATCTCTGAAATTTAAGTAATTTGAAAGATGCCAATGTGTCTAACTGCAAAAACTCTGTTTTGGAAAGATTTTCATCATTTGTTTAAATATTTGCAACTGGAATTACACATGCAGGAGCTTGCTGACAGTAACAGTTTGGCATTTTCTGTATATTAAATACATGTGGCAAATTATTACTTTTTCAAAGCTTACTTAAACCAACTGAAGATGTAGAATTGTAGCCTTCCCTGCAGAATGCTATTTTTCACTGATTCTTCATTTGAAAATTATATTTGAAAGGGAATTTCGTTATCAGAGCATCAATTACTTTTAAAGAATCTGCAACGTACCAAGTTTAGCCTGTAGTATATCTCTCTATAAGGCTATCGGACCTTGAAAAGAGTGAATCCCTTAGAACAAGAAAAATATTTTCTGTTCAAGCCTTACACAGAATTTTACAATCTTGCTCTTTTTCTGTCTCTGTTACAATTAATTTCCTATGCTCTTTTCTTCCCTTATTGATTACAGTCCTTTTGGCTTTACAACCCATGAATGTTAGATTCCTTTCCTTTCCTTTCCTTTCCTTTCCTTTCCTTTCCTTTCCTTTCCTTTCCTTTCCTTTCCTTNGTCAGAATCTGTGGTGCCTCTGTGAAAACCTATTTTTAAATCGCAGAAAACACAAAGAGGGGGGGGGAATCAGGGCACACATACAGAAAAAGGAGAGAAAGCAATAAAGAGATTGAAATTGAAATGGAAATTATTGAAATTATTGAAATTATTGAAATTATTGAAATTATTAAAATTGAAATTGAAAGACAGAAAGAACTAGAAAGCGAGAAAGAACTAGAAAAAGACTGAGAAATGAGAAACAGAAGAGAAGATCAGAGATTTCTCCATGGTGGAGCAGGTTCTCCAATGAAATGGCTGCAGTTTTTGGAGAACATCATGCTGACCAGCAATCAGAAAAATACGTTGAAATCAATTGAGACTAAATTAGGTCATTAAAATGATCAGAGTATAAATAATATAATGAACAAAACTGTCTCATTACGTTATTATATATGACTTTCTTTTAAGTCTAAGGCTACCAAGAGAAGAATGATTCCATGAAAGCAAAGAGGACTCATTTAGGAAAGGTGAAACATGTCTTGGAATAATGTCAGTGTTAAAGGAGAAAATGTTAGCATCAGAAAAGGTTATTTATTTTTTCATGCATCTAACTTCTTTTTCTTTTTCTGAAATACATCTAGCAGCTGCTACAATTGCTGTTGTCATTATATCTGCTGTAGAAGAAGGAAGTAATTGCTCTGCCTAGGCTTGTGCAATCTCAAACTAATCCTTTGCAAGCATGAGGACAGATTAACCTTAATGTGCATTTTAGATATCTATGCTTGTAATCAAAACTACTTGAAAAACCAAATGTGCACTCAAAAGGGAAATTAGTATAACTGCTGTTAAGGGAAACAAGTGTTTAGACTCTTCACAGCTTCAGGATAACTGTTAATTAGATAATGTATTCTGAAAGCCAGAGAGAGATATTAAGATCATCTGATTTTTCCTCCTGCATAATATGGGATTTAGGACCTTCCTGAATTAATTACTGCATAAATTAGGATGAAATATATAGAAAAACATCTTACCATGGCTGAAATACTTACTGTGATAAGGATTCCTCTTAGACATTTGACAAACAAATTATTTGGATGGCTTTTTCTTTCTAAATAAGTTCCCAAGTAATTTTATTTTAGACAATTATATAAGGTACAGGACTATGTAATTGTTTCTAATACTGCACTTGGAATTTCTAATAGTCTTTGATGCTTGTACTGTAATGCAGTAAAAATATGCATTTCATCATCTTGCATACTTGAAGATCATAAGACAAATTAAATTACTGATCAAGATTCTGGTCTGTGATTGGCCTGTTCTTTATTAATTAAGTTATGCTGCCTTCCAAAGAGCAAATATTACCAGCTGAAATCAGAACAGGACTAAAAGAAATGCTAATTTCAGTTTTTATCAGAATACTGACACATCTTTGTGCTTGCAAAGCACAATAAATAAAACAGGCATATTAGAGAAATATAGTGATGTTCTTTAGGTAAAGTCAAGATTGCTAATCCCTAGATCCAAAAACTCCCTTTAATTGACTGTATAAATGTAAAGTAATTATGTTTACATGTGGAAAGATGAAACTCTTAACCTGATTTGCTTGTCACAAAGTGCCTTATTTATTTATCTCTGAACTTGTAGTTAGTATTATAAATTACTCTTTTTATGAGCCTTATTTATTAAAACATTTTTGTGTTTTCAAATTTTTGTAAGTTAAATTTCTGTAACTATTTGGTTTTTATTTTTATTTAGAAAAATACTACCTAGGTTGAATTAAAAAATATATTTATTATATTACATTCAGTGTGATACATTTCTTAAATTTCCTTCCCTAGAGGCAAAGATAACTGTATATAAGTATGAACTATCTCATTCTTAATTATTCTCAGGTCTTTTTTTCTTAGTATATTTGGTGGCACCTGCTGTCTGGACAGTCATGATGAGTCCCATTATAAACTGCATCTAGTTTTCTAGACACTCACTATATTTTCTCTGTGAAATTTGAAACTTAAATATTTGCTAGCTGTTGTTCAGAGAAAAGAGGACTCATTATTTTTCTGTTAACTCTTGGAGTGCTGTGGAAAAATCGAGGTTTTCCACAACTCTCGCTAGTTTCAATTTTCACTTGGCATTAGTTGCCACCTTGCAGAAAGTTACAAAATCAACAGAAGAAAGGGCTTGTTTTATCTCATTGTGGAAGGATCTACAAATTATTGTGGACAAGATTAAAATCTAAATTTTCCTATACTTAAAGATTAAGCGAACTGCATAATGTATGTCCCTTAGTTGTATTTTTTGCTATATAACATTAAGTTCATAAACATAAATCAGTGTTGATAACATAACTATATTTAATATTGAAAAGCATTATTATAGGACAGAGACATGGAAAAAAACTATCGCATTTTCCTGGAGTTATATTTATAAGGCATGAAATAAGGTCTGTTAAATCTCACTATTGTTTTGTCACCAGATATTCTTCCATGTTTCCATATTCAATTTAATTGAAGATATTAATTAAAGTTTGATTATTTCAAGAAATGAAATAAAGGTAATTTACTACTGGTAATCACACATTAAGAGGTTGGTGCAAACATTAGACTCTGTTATGAAGTTGCCTACTTCAGGGAGAAAGTCAGAAAGTGCAATGTATGACAGGTCTAGGGAGCTGAGATCAAGGGCAAGCAAAACACAAAAGAGGGTGCCCAAGTGAAAGAATATGTGAAAGGAAACTGTGAGTAACTGCTAGATATAGGCATATCTGTAAGAGAGGAGAAGCATGCAAAAGTTATACTGCTTTCTTCAGAAAAAGAGAAAGAACTAGTGGAGTCCAAGAGGTAATGGGCAAACACCAGGCAGAATAAATATTGTGCATGTTACATAAAACTTACAACTTCTGGGAATTTTTACTGCGTATATGCATAACACAGATCGGCCTAAAACCGTTACATGGTTTTTATAAAATTTTGCAATTCCCAAAAGTTTGAAAACTTACTGGTGATTTGTGAAAGCTTGAGGTTACTGGTGGTGTTCTATTTTTTTCCTGCTATAGTGTCTCTTTAAATGGGTAGTTGTTATTTATCAGTGTATGGAAGATTAAAGCAAAACTAGCAGTATCAGCCCAGACTCTGCTTTCTTTACAACCCAAGTAAGCATACAGTCTGGATGGTGGATGATACTTTTTTAGGGAATGAATGAAGGAGCATTCTTACAAGGTTCTTGTTGATCTTGTTTATCAAAGCATCACCAAAAATATATAATATATGTTTTTGCCTTTTTTTTAATGTGCTCTTGCCTTCAATTATGTAGTAATTGCACACTTGTTAACAATGAAGAAAAATTGGTGTTGACAAATGCCAGCTGGAGAGGTGCTTCCTTTTGCCTGATAAAGCAATTGAGAATTAATATAGGTCATGACACCAGCATTGAACATTTTTATTATACTCCTTAACCCTTAATTGTCAGAATCTGTGATATTTAGATGATTCCGAGGTTAAGAAAGTCTCCGTCTTTCAGCCCCGTGCCAAAGAAGAAGTCGTAATTCATCTGTGCTGGTTTTCAAGGTTGTTTATTCTTTCTTATCTATGACATGTTCTCTCTGCCCTGCTGAGGTCTGTCTTGCAGGACGGTGTGCGGGGCTCTGCCCCTCAGTGGGATGTTACAAACTTTATATACTAAAAACTACATGTACTATGTTTACAATAACGTGCCAATATCTATCACCTATGTTGAACAGTGTGTCCCCAGTCTAATCCAATAGAAAAGTGCCAACGCTACAGTGAAACATGGAGGACATGAAGAAGAAGAAAAAGGACAAGGCACGCCCAATTTCCTCCATCTTGCCCCTTTGAACCCCCATTCTAAAAACTCTTAAATTCTACATTTGCACCCATGCCACACTAATTACTACTTATATCAGATACTCAGAGCTTGTAATTCATGTTGTAAGATTGAAAACTCTTTTCCATGGACAGGGATCAGAGACAGTGTCTCTTGGGGCTCTGTACAGGGGGGTTCCCAACCCCCTGTCAGGGTCCCAGACCTTCCAGGGCAGCCAGAGGGATGCCCTGGATTCCCACACTTAATTTTATTTTTTTTAATGTTGACAGCCTATTTGCTACCAAAGTAGGAAAAGTTGCAACATATGGGCAACTACTTAATTGAGTGCAATATTCTGATATGATCAGTTTCAATTTTTTGCTTCTTAAAAAATAACCATATGAAATTTATATTATAACATGGTTTAGTCTAGCAGCTAGAGTTTGCAGAATATACATCAAATATGATGCAAATATGATAGATCTCCTCCTCCCACAAAATACCATTGCCCTTTTGGCTGAGGAAGATGTGGCAGTGATAGCAACACAATTTAGCAACAAATTACACTATGTATATTTAATAAAAATATATAAATTAAAATCTGTCATGTAAAAAGAACTGGCTACTATCTGTCCCTCTGTTACTTTTAAGTTGTCTTAAAACTTTGTTGAAGAAATTTCTCTTCAGGATTCCTTGTATTTGATGAGTTTTTCTATGGAGTCCACTCAGGGAATACCATGAATTTCAAGGAACATGTGTTGTTGCATTTAGGGAGCTTTGAGAATATAAACCTACTGAGAATTAAATTCAGTCAAAAAAATATCAAAATGGCTGAAGGAGAAACATTTTGTTTCATTTTAGAAGGTTACCTGGAAGCTAAAAAAGACAACTCAGTCAGCCAATGAAAAAACAATGAAAGCATTCCTTGCACAGTCATCCCAGAGTCTGGACACTGTTGCCTAGCAGTTCTGACAGATGATTTACACTTTCCTGGACATCACACACACCACGAGGTCCAATAAACAACATCAGGATGGTGCATCTCCTAATGTCAGAATGGTATATTTTCCAGGTACACTGTACTGTTCCTTGGAAGGGCTTATATATAATTTTGCAAGAAAAGTTGTTTTCCTCTTGGGCAAGACCTTTCATCTTTTCTACTTCATCCAGTCTGCCTTAAATAATAACATTTTGCAGTTTTTCCCTGATACCCTCATCTTGCTGGTGTTTGAAAGTAAAGAAAGCTTCTTTTGGTGTACCTCTTAGAATCACATTGACCAGTAACACCGTGTTATGAATTAGGAAAATAATGTCAGTCAGAATTGGTTGCATTTACCAATTTAAAACACATTCCATTTCAAAGCCCTTTGCCTGCCATCCAAGGTAATTGGAAAGCCAGTTTGAAAAATCTTCTAATGTGCTTTTTAAAATTGACCAAGTTTGCAGAGGCAGCTTCTTAAACAAAATATAATTAATTTCTATCTGTCTATGCTGATCAGTGCAGGCTGACAGTCCTTCTACATTCTTTGTTTTAAAACATGTGAATTTTTTTCAATAGACTATACCTTCCTTTCATCTTCCTGTTTTCCCTGTATAAATTGGCACTTTCTGTCTTCTAGGAATCTCATTACCATGCACAGATTCTCCAATGCTTCATAATAAAGGTGCCCAACTGATGTACCAAAAGAACTGTAAATATCTATTTTTATGTACCAAAGATTTTTTCTTTATAAACTTATGGTTACAATGCCTCTAACATGTCAGTACTTATCTGAACTATCCTAACTCAGGATATCTATTCAATTCAATTTCATTCTACATCTGTACTCTTTGGTGCTATATAGTTACTAAGATGCTCCAAGGTCGTATAGGTAACATTTGATTAATTTCTAGAGCAGCAGTTAATTTAAAAAGATCCTGAGAGTACTGAATTATGTAATCTGAAACTCTAAGTCAAAAAAAAATTCAAACAAGCCACAGATATGAGTCTTTGGATGTACTACTATCCTTACATACACTTTCCGTGTCATCTTCAGGAGTCTCCATCTATGCATATAAGATCACACTCCCTGAAAACAAACCCTCAAAATCTAACTGACATTTAAACATACTTGTCTCTTGATCTGAAACATGACATAGTTTTTTCAGACCCTCAGAATTCTTAGAAAGTTTTGATGACTGTTTTTACAAAATATATGAGAAATATCTACATGAAAATAATTTCTCCTTTTCATCTTAGAACATGGTAACACTAATGCGAGAAATATCTGGAGGGCTGATAACTATCTGGATTTGCTTTTTACTGTTTTGATTGTCATTGGATCATACCAACCAGTTATTAATTTCCAGAAAATGTCTCTGATTTCATTCCCTCCCTAATAACTTGCTTTCAGACCAAGTGATTGCACCAATCTAATCCCAGGTACAGCAGCATATAAATAGCATGTTTCCACTTAATCTCAAACTTCCCTCTGATTGCATACATATTTTAAAATTTTGCAAGAATAGTTCCTTCTGTTTGCCTCAGGCTCTTTTTTCTTTCTTTCTTGGAGAGATTCTTATTTTTACAAGTGAAAATTAGCTGCTGGTGTAGGACTTCCATGGGGACAAACCAATCCCTTTCTTCTCCCTAGTATCCTAGTATAGAAAGGAGGACTAGGACTTTCTAGAATCATTGCAGGATTTGAGAGTTTCTTATGAACGTATGTTTTTCTTTCCTTTTTTCATTAAATTTAAATTGATTCTTAGTATTTTGAGATGCATCTTTTGATTCTAAAGAAAAGCTTAAAGCAGCATTTCCTATGGGATTTTGGAACGGAATAACAGCCATAAAAAATCGCTAAAACCAGCTGTACACTACTGGGTTTGAAACACTTTTGCAGGATTGGCTTCTTTATCCTCATGGTTTAATAAAGAAGCAGTTTTGTTTTTATGATAGTATACAAGATGATTCAGGTTAATATCTGGACATCAGAAAAATATCATCACAAGGGCACAATAGAAAACTGGACCAAACTATGGAGGGTCTGATTGCAGAGAGTGACAGAGAGTGAGAGAGAGATATATATTAATTTAAAAATATTTACTTTGCCACTAAATTATGTAATGCTGTTTTAAAGTATTTTGTATTAAATCCTTTTATCAGGACTCAAACTGTGTTGCTCTACAGAGGAGAGAAGGCTTTGTTGATACTGATTGCTTTTCATAAATTTTCTACTCTCATAGGGGAAACATGGTATGCATGAGAGCTTGCATATCATCCCATAATAGCTCTGTTCATCACTGCTAGCTTGAGCCTTGATAAAGTGTGCCTTGTAACATTTGCATACCTGTCACAAAGTGATTAAACAGCTTAGTGAATGTATTTACAGGATAAAGTGGTAAAATACAACAAATATTTTGCAACATCCCTTCTTTTACATAGGTGGTTTTTTGTTGACAAAAAAAAGTTTAAGATTTCTATTTTTATCTGAAGTTCTGTGAACTTGAAGATATTTTATTTAGGCTGCAGTACATCCTGTTGTATGAAGGTGAAAAGTGGCAGTGATCAAGTTTTAGACAATGAATGTTGTGAGAAAAATCAATAGTCTGATTAAAAAAAGAAAGCTCAAGAGGCTTCTAACCCTAAAAAGTTGATTTGTTACTTCACTATATTTCATTGAAAGAGCAAACTATATTAGTCTTTAGATTTACCTGGCGCATTATTCCTTGTGTAGTTCCAAATGTATCAGCAGTAATGAGAAAGAACATCTTTAGGTTAGCCCCTGTTTTCTCCTAACATATATCAGTTAGATCTGTAGGGAGAAATACTCTATACTCTGTCAGGCAGGTGAGCTATAAAATCTGCCAGAACGAGGGACTTTTTTGCACTATTTCTGACCCTGAAGATTAGACTGGAAAAATCTTGGTATCAGATGTTTAAAAAATATACTGTTCCCAAAGAGACAATGAGAGTGAAGAAGATATTATACACAGAGCAGAAGGAACTATTATAAGTAAAAGTAAAGTACGTATGAAGGAAAATTATGTTAAATGCTAAACACTAAATTAAAAGACAAAAAGTTTAAAATATTTATTTAAAGTACTATAATGAATGAAAAAGGAAATAATTGTTTAAAACTTGAAAGAGCAAAAGATGTCATCTATAACTAGCTAAAGTTTCTAATAAAAAGGGATAAGAGTGGTAGGATGTTTAAGGCAATATTATCTGAGAAATTACTGAAAAAAATTATTTTGGGAAAGTTTCCAAGTGGTGAAGCAGAATATACTAGGTCAAGGACAAAGTAAGAAGAGTTTTACTGCAAAAAATAGGCAACTTCTGTATTAGCAGTGAACTTTTGCTGATGAACCTCTGTGGACTTTTTCAAGAAGGCAGATTTCTGGGACTCAGTCCAACAAAGCACTTATTTTCAACTTAACTTTAAACATGCAAGTCAACATGTTAGACTTAATTCATGTAAAAGCATTGAGTGAATATAGCATTTATCAGGACATAGCCTGATAGCTTTTGGTTTCAATAAGATCCTCCTTTGTCTTCAAGTTCTTAATAAATTTAAACTGCTGCAAATCATTAAACTCTCGACTCCGTTGTCTTGATACACAATGAGTAAGTGTATATGGGCTACAGCCCAAAACCTCAGAGTATTTAAACACCTACTCTACTTGAACAGTGTGAGCTCTGGTCCCCAGTAACAGGAAAAATACATTGCTATTAGAAGAAAATAAAAGACATTAAAGACCAGCACACTTGATGAGAGGCATGTTTTTACACAGGGAGAAGCTGGGCAGATGAGGAGGCTTCATTTTGGAAAAGAGATGACAGAAGCGTATCATAGACGTTCATAGAATCAAGAGAAGAATGGCGATTCTCATATCTATATCTATATATCATCTATATATCTATATATATAGATATGTGCATGGATATATATATAGAGAGAGAGAGTTTTTTTATATATATATATATAATGGAAGAGTTACAATTAAATTACCAGCGGCATGTTTAAAACAAGCATTATGAAATCTGTGCACAATATGTTTTATTAAATGGTGGTGCTTTTGAATAATAAGAGCTACTAAATTTTATTGATCTGGATTCAGCCTCTAGCTTGTTGATCCTTATTGCCAGAAATGGAGAAGTACCACACCGTACTTGCCTGAGCATACAGTCTTTTCAAATCACTGGCTCTTGGCTGTTGTCTGAGACTGTTCTCAGCTGGATTGGTCTGATCTTATGTTGGATTTTTACTCTATAATCCATAGAACCCATGCACACAAGTAATTCTGGGCCCAGTAATGTGAAATCAAGACAGCACAACAATGTTGAAAGCAGAAAAAAATATGAATGTGGCACTAATAATAAAACTCAAAATACATTCTAACAATTAGCATCGCATTCATTTATGCCAACATGAATTGAGAGGATGTTTGTAAATTCGCTGTTATTAATTTATTAGTTAATTTGCTTTCAGGAAGCAATATGGCACAGTTGGCTGAAGTTGTAAAATAGTTTTTTTATCTCATCTTCTTCTCACTGCAAAAAAATAAGACATCTTTTTTTATTTGTTTGTTTGTCTGTTTGGGGGTTTTTGTAAAGAAGAATCAATAGTATTAAACCTTGGAGTACAGTAATTGAGAAACACTTTAGCAAAAATAATGAATAACACACTGGAGAAAGTTGTTTAGGGCAGCTTTAAGACCAGCTTAGACATTTTTTTTTTACAAACAGGTTAGTATCTAACTCAGTCCAATGGTTGCTTTTCTTGTAATTATGTAAATATTATATATTGTTCATTCAAAAAGGTCAAACCACATTTGTGTTAGATGAATGTGTTGACTGAAGACCTGTTTATTATCATTTATTAAAACCACCAATATACTCAAAAAATTCAAACAAATACCTGCCATTTAACTATAATATTAGATAGAAATAGGCAACCTGAGCATAAGAAGAGGCTATATCTTGACAAGGTTTATACATCAGGCCAAAAAGTATCCCAGTGCCCTCTTAACATAATAAACCGTAATTCTTGCAGACAATATGTGCTATAATAAAATAAATGAAATTAAATTAAAAAATCTTAAGACAAGAATTCCTCATTTTGGTGGAATAAGTGTATATTTTGAATCACCTTGGAAAATCTGGGATTGTGATATTATTTGCATAATGGTTGATGGATGCTAGTGTCTGGTCTGAGACAACTACATTCAAGGATTCCTTTCATTGAAGCAAAACCAGGCCTTTGCACAACCATTTTAAAAATTATGTTAATTTTTTTCTTCTTTGTAATGACACCAGATTAATTTATAATTCTATTTGTAACCTCGGATTATAATACTCAAAATAAAGTTTATTCTTTTCACAGTTTACTAGCTATGGAAAAGAAAGAGCACAGATTTCTTTCTCATTTCTGAAGCTAAATTATGCCTAAGTAACGCTACAGTTTTTTAGTCAAAATTACTATAATAAGGACTGCAAATTGATTTTAATAATGTGAGACAACTCACTATTAATGAGTTGTGATGCCTCCAAAGCAGTTGTTATCTAAAAAAAGAAAATATTTAATAAAAAAATAATAAATTAATTGAAAGTGAATCAAATTGAGAAAGGACACATTAGTAAAAAAACCCAAACAAATTAAACCAAAAAGCCCCAACAGACTACAAAACTGAATAAAAACTTGAAGCAGTTTAAACTATTCATCAAGACCAGAGAAACTTAAACTATAGAACAAAACAGATTACCTATTGTGATTGAAAAATCTGAAAAAGCAAAACTATTACAACCTGTATAATAAACAAGATTAACAAAAAAAGTGAAAAATATGAAATTCAAAAAATATGTCATATACCTTAAAATCCTATACATTTATTCTTTAAAAATGTGTGGTTAATAATAAAAATTGCTGCTATTGCATTTCTTACACATGTGAGCTTAGCTTGGAAGCAAACTCACTCAGGACTGGAGAGACTTGGCATGATTCTACATGTGCTGCTTTGAGAGAAAAGTACCCATTTTTCATGAAGGATAATCTCTGTTGATGAAATTAACAGAGTAAACTGTATTACAGTGTATTGAATCGAGCTTTTGAGCAAGTGGTAACCTAACTTAAAGATGGCTCAATGAGAAATAATTTTTAAAATTACATCTGAAATGGAATTTTTTATAGTCTATGGGGTGATTTGACTGAAATGGAGTCATTAATATGACCCACCATATAACCTAAGCAATGAATTCCTTCATGTACTTTAGTCTCTGAAGAGAAACAATTCAAGGAAGATGTCTTATCTACCTAAAGGCTCCCTAGAAACAGCAATCTCTTTGCATGCAAGCACTACTGTTTGCCATAGAACTGCCTAGGAAGCTCCAGTTGAAGATATTAATAAATCACAGGGCCATTTCAAAAAGACAATTCAGTTTGTGTTTCATTTTAATTAGCTGGAAAAAAAATGAAATCCTCTTGGGAAAATCAGAGTAAAGGGAAAGGGCAAGGCAAAAAGCTGGTCAAGATTAGCTTTTAGAGCAACAGAAAGGTGAAGTAAAATGAGAAGCCTTGTCAGATAGCTAGGGAATATGTTTTCACCATCAAAAGTAGCTGCTAAGACAAAAAATTAAGCATTGCTGTCTTTAGAATATGGAAGGTTCTGCAGTCTCTGCAAGGACATGTCATTGAATGCAACCTAAGTGGGAAAGGCTAAGCATGGACCTCTCTCTTCCAAGGTTTTGACCCACTGAAATCCAAATCATCCCACCCACTACACCAGCCCTGGCAAGAGTAATAGCTCTATCACTTTCTAGTGGCTTCAAGAAAAGCATGCTTTCATATGTCTATTTTATCTCATTTATAATTTGCATTTCCCTTTGTCAAAGTGAGCGGATTAAGTCCCACATGTGCTAATTTTAATATCTTTGTTCTTTTCTTCTTTGTGTAAGCAATGAAGAGCTCCTCTGGGCATTAGAGTTGAAAATCAATTCCTCTGAAATAATTTTAATTTCTCTGCATTTATCATGAAATAAATGAAACAGAATTTCTCTCATTTGTCTCTCATACACTCAATAATCAGAAGATCATGAAAGTGCCTTTATGAGATTTTTCCAAATTGAATCCCAGTACAAAAAAGTCATATCTAGGTATAACTGACCTGCATATTTTCCAAACTCAACCATGGAGACAGAAGGTTATTCTACTGACTAATATCTAAACAAAGTGTATTACTATCCAAATGTATTTCTCCAGTTTTTATTCATAATGTCACAATTTTTTCCTTTATGTTAATTTTTAAAACACCAGTAATTGCAAACCATTTATCTTATATTACACCTTTCAGTACAGTGGACAGTCATTTCAGTTCCTAAAGAGATCCTGATTCCGCAGGGAAATATCAGAGATAATTAAGAAGACTTCTACATATAACTGATAGAGAAGAAATCTATTTTCTGAAAGGTGAAACACAATGAAAGACCAGGTGACAGCTTACTTAATATTTACAGTTGAGTATGACATCAGACAGAAGGGTAGCACTGATTGATTTTAATGGCAAGCAGCTGGGCATGCTTATTGATTTAAGAGATCGGTTACTTCACAAATGGCAAAGACCATTAATATACTAAAATCACAGTGATGATATGAAAAACAGAAAGTGACCTTGCATTTAAACCCTCTCCTTTCAGGTAAAATGCAGGGGTCTCTGGATGGGAATGTACTCCCAGGTAAAATTTTTTAAGCATCATTATTATTTCTTTTTATTTATTACAAGGCACAATCTCAAGAGTCATCGAAAATACAGGAGTCTTCATTAAGATCTCATAAATTAATTTTTTAAATAAGAGTTTAACAGGTGAGTAAGAAAAAAATAAAATTTGAGATTTTTTATAGACTTATATATTAGGTCTAATGAAATTAATTACAAAATGAAAATCATAATGAAATGAATTTTCACCTAGAGTTACTGAAGTCTTTCTACTATGGTCCTAGAAATTCTTCCCTTTCACTTTTGACTAAGTAAATTTAAAAAAAATTAGAAAGTAGATAAAAGGAAAGCAGGCAGGGAAAATGCAGCAAAGAAAGATAAGTAAATGAAGATTATTAGAAACAGATGAAATGAATAGTGCCCTTTTTTGATTCCTCACCTCCCTTCTTATCAGTGCTGTTTAGATCAGTTTCTTATTAACTCAAAGTATAGTGAAGATCTTCTGGAATTTGTATTTCTTTAGAAGGGGCCACAGATATTTTGTCATTGATTTAATTTTATTATATTTTCCACGTTACAAAAGGCTACATGTAAAAACCTGAAAATAATATTTTCTGCATCTTTTCAAGTATTCAATGTACAATATTTTTGAGTTCTCAATAATTTGGTTTTTTGTGTAGGGCTGACCAAAATTCTGTCCCTTACTAGTATCAGCAGGCCACACCATAGAATTAAGCCCATACATCCATAGAGTCAGAATAAGTATGTGCAGTTTTCTTCACTAAGTCATAAGTAAGACTATTTGAGAATATATGAATGTGACAGCTTTTCACTCAGGAGAACTCAGTCAGTCCTGAATTTTTAAACTAACTCTTGTATTATAAAATGAATAACATATTTCATGCATGAACAAAAAATGACCATCAATTTGAGAACCAGTATTCTCTGACCAGAAAACCAATATACTTTTCTATCAGCTGAAGAAGACAAATTCACCTTTTGCAGTTAAGCAAGTTTTTGTTATCTATTGAATTTTCTGTAAATGGAAATAGAAATGTCTCCAAGTTTTATCAGTGGTAGTAAGGCTTATAGAATAAAACATCATGACTTAAGAACATAGAGAGCTCTGGTTTCAGCGTTAGAAATGTTAATAACAGCAACATCTCCAGGAAAGCATCACACAGTTTAGGGAGGGACTAAACTGCAACTTTATATTGAGATGGGAAATATTCTCAGTCTGCCACTAGCTCCTATATAGTGAAGCAGAAGTTGCTGTACCATCAGATTCAGGAGCCCCACAGACTAAGATATTGTTTTATACAGTTGGCATTCTCAAGAAACACTGAACCTGTTTTTTAAGGGTGTGAGCAGAATCTTTGCTTCCACACAGTAAATCACTTGTTGTAGGCCAAGAGCAGAGGAATGTGATGTATGATGTCTGTTAGAGTCAGCACTGTCAGCACGCCTAGCAGGCAGCAGTGGTGCAGCCAGCTGAGGAAAGCCTTAAGTAATCTATCAAATAAGAAGCAGATATATGGTAACAGCTGTCAAAGTTGCAATTTAAGGTACAGAGAACTGTATCTTCTGTTGTAATTATAGTCATAATAAACATAGAACCACTGGCTCCAGTGGAGTTATGCTAATTTGAAGTATCAAAGTATATGATCCACAATTTCTGTATCATATCAACACAATGATAAGTATATTGAGGTAGCTATAAATAAATATAAATTTTATGTATTGGGCCGCTCAAAAGAGAGGGGATTAATTGAGAGATGTCAGAGTCCTTAACCCATCAGGCCATAATATTAAACTCAATAGCACCTTTTGTAAATAACTACAAAAATACATATTGTTGTCAGTGTGTATGTATGTTTGTGCGTTTCCTCCAGCACCAAGTTTAGTGAAGCCAAAGCACGTAAATCAGCACACAGCATCCTGCAGCTAGGAGAGGTCAGAGCTCCTCCTGAATTTTACAAGAAGGCAGCATGTGTGCTGTTACCTCTTGTCCTCTGTGGCAAGTTCAAGTTCTAGCAGGATCTGAAAACCCTGAACCAATGTTGCTCACAGAGGTATTTTGGTAATTGCAGGAAGTTCTGCCTGTTGCCCTCTATGACACATCTTAGAAGAAGCCATGTGTTGCTCACAGACAGTTAATGTTCAGGTGTCAGGAAATACCCATTCTGGGAGCAGCCTCTAAATGTAGAGTCACCTTTTCCAGAAAAAGATATTTAGAAAAAGTTTTCTGTAAGGCTCAAAGTATAACATGAGAAAGGCATGGACTCTAGGGAACTAAAAAATAAGCAAGATGGTAACAAAAAAGACAGTAGTTTAACCTACATTAAAGAGAAAATTTGAAAATCATGGGTCCTTTGTAGATTTCCCAGTGGCCATGAATATGTTAGAAAATACAGCTGGAAAAAGAATTTTCTCTTTCACTCAACGGGTTTTTATGGCAAGAGAAATAAGATAGATATACCTTTAATCCCAACAAAGAAAGAAAAACAATTACCTCAGTAAAAAACAAAGGGCCAGATTCTGGTCTGGTATAAATCAGATGTTAGATGCCTGCCCTGGGGCATCCTGTGTCATGTGAGAGAGTTGAACAGTACCCAGCTCTCTCCCTGTGTTTGCATGTAACCCTGACTGTAGCTCTGTGGAGCATTTTATTGCAGATTTCAAGCCTTTGAATACTGAAAAAATGCTATGTAGAAGCAAATCTGATTTCATAAGGTTCTGTATGATAAAAACAGACTGTATTCTATAACATAGCCGACCAAAACAATACCTGTTTTCTACCTACTACCAACGTGACTATCACGCCCTGCCAACACAGCAGTATGCAAAGTAAAAGCCAAAAAATCTGTGGGGATAAAAGAAGTGGAAGTCTGATGCCAGAAACCTGCTTTTGTTGATTTATTTGATTTGACCTTCACAAAAACAGCAAGCAAGAAAACTATTTTTTTACATCAAGACATTGAGGACTGATTGCAGTAGTCTGAAAGAAACAATAATTGATTTCAATAATTAATTCCTTCTGACTAAAGCAATGTTGCTGTTTATGCACTCTTCCTAAGGCCAAGTAAAAAAGAACTTTTAGTCAGGAGTGCATAAGCAGTAATGTTACTTTAGGGAGCAGAAATCCCCTAACATACTGTTGATTTGGGAAAGGCTTTTTTTTACCCCCAGGCTATAAAATCTTTTTTATATTCTCTCATGTTGCCTCAGGATGACCCTGAGATTCTCTCAGATTTATAAAACACAGGAAACAAAGTAGTATGCTATTTTGACAGCATAAAAAGAGACACAAAATTAAAAAATATTGTTTCTAGCAAGTCGAAAACATTGAAATATACTTCCAAAAATATGTGGAAGTACTGTAAAATTCAAGTGAGAGCAGAAATTAAAACATTCAGTGAAGAATTTTTTTCAATTTTCTTCTTTTTCTTTCATGAGACCAGAGCTGGTTTTTCATATTGTTATCTAACCAGATTAAATACAGAATGAAAAGCAACTTCCTATTATAAATGTTACAACTTTTTTCCTCAATTTTCATAGTAGTCACATGGATGCATGGTTTGCCAGGAGTCTACCATGTAAAATTCTTGCAAGGATTACTTTTTGAAAAGAATATCTTGTTTATAACATAAACGCTGCCAAATTCATACAAGGAACTAGCAAATTTCACACCAAAATAGTTTTGCTCAGCTTTCTTGTATCTTGACTGTATCATAGTCTGGGTTTCTTTACTTGTCTGGAATTTATTGCCTAAATCTGCTGTAATATCAAAGTTTTATTATTGGTGTTACTCCTATAAAAATGACATGACATAATATAAAGCAGTACCTTATTATTCACATAGATTCCACTTTAACTCCGTGCAGGTAAAGAACTTGACCTGGTGTGACTCCACTGGTCCCTTGGTGATCAGATTCCTGCTATATCGATCAGAATTAAAGCAAAACAGATGTTTTTTACTATTAGATAGATTAGCCCAAAGCTAAAATTAGGAAAACATACTGGAGCTGATTTACTATCAGTATGTGATCTGTTGCTGCAGAGGGAGCAAGGGATAGTAGAGCAGAGGCAAATGGCAATTTATTAATTCAGGCATGGGAGTCTCATACCCTCACCCCTGACTGCTCTAAAAATGCTGAACAGAAGGCCCCAGTCTGGTGATGAAAGCTGGTTTTTGACAGTAAATGCTCAGTAAAAGCAACACAAAATCTTTTCAAAAATGGTGCATGAGAAAGTTCTGGTGGAAATACTTATAACACAAAAATTTTTTGTCTACAGATATATAAATTATATGTTGACAGACATATAATTTCAAACTTTGCCTTGAGTGTTCCCTTGAAAAGATTCATACACCTGAAGCATTGTGATGAGCCACCAGAAAGCAACATCCATGCAATTCTGTTCCTGGGTAGCAAGACCCTTCTTTTTACTATGCAAACTGGCTTTGTTAAAAACTTTGGATTAAGAAAAGACTTTCCATAGAGTATTCCCATTTGGCATAACTAAATTACAGCATGAAAAGTTCATGCTCTGAGGCAGACTATTGTAAAATTTCAGGAGTATAAGAGATTTTGTCACAACTTGCATATTAAAAAATCCTTACATTCATATAGCAACTGAAACAAGATATTCTCAAGATGTGTTCATAAACTTATCTCAAGTTAAGTTCATAATCAAGCTCCCCAGAATTCTGTGAGAAGGACAAAGATGATCATTAGAGCTTTTCAAAGCTTTTCAGTCAAATATTTTATTCACCAAAAAAATAAATTTAGGTAAACTGACAGAGTTTGTGGATTCAATTGCACATGCTGGAAACTGAATGTCTATGGGAAATTGTGTATTGTGAGACTGTTTTAAAAAAATTGGAATTTAAAGAAAAATATACAAATTTAAATTAAGCTGTTGTCAGTTTTGAATGAAATTAATCTGGACAATTCCTATTCATCAGAAACATGACAGAGAAGTTAATGGTTGTAAAAGCTTATTTTATTTTTTCACTTAAATGACTGATGTAAAAAGAAAACCAACCATGTGCTCTATTAATATCTCTGTTTTGTGCATGACTGAAGTGAAGCATTACATATGGTTTTATGACATGACTAGTCAGGGGCAAAGTGATGGGTGAAATTAAGTTTTCTTTTAGTAATCTGCTGGTTGGTTTCCTGGATGGTTTCCTATTGACTCAGAAAGCACTTTAGCCTTCTTAGTAGCAAGTATTGGATCCTGAATATTTAGCTTTTTTTTTTCCTCCCCCTTAGGGCACACCAATATCAAAGTCATTTTCTGTCAGTGTTAGGTGACTGCAGAGTCGTGTCTTTGATTATAGCAGTGGCATGAACTGTCCACATACCGTCTCAGGAATATCTCTGCTTTACTAATAATTTCTCCAGTATGGAGGTATCACAGAGCCATTTAACCAGAGTCTTATTTCCCAGGAATCTGGGTTAAAGAGCTGATCACAATAAGAGTTGCCAGATAGAAGCAGTGATTATAGCAAGTACTGCAAGGTAACTTCAAAATGTACTCTTAAGGACTCTGTAGCTCTTGTTTAAAATCTGTCCTAGAGCAGATGGGGAATACTCTCTCAGGAGTACATGTTGACTTCTAAAAGTATGACAGGCATTCCCAAGTGCTACTTCTTCTGGGACTCTGCCTTAGAGCAAGAAAACCCCTAAAGTAAATGGACTCTGTTGCTCTCCAGTTATGCCTCCACTTCGTGGTCATCTGCCTACACACATCTGTGTATTTGAAGCAGCTCAACACATCTGGGCATCACTGTGCTCTACCCTGTGCACTTACATACAGCCCTGCTGGTCTTGCTGAAATGAGGGATGTCCAAAGAGGTGCATCAGTCACCATGTCAGACCTGGCGAGCTGTCGTTTCAAGCCACTTCTGCGAACAAGATTTTTATTTCTTTTATGTGATATAAAGTATGCTCTGTTGCTGTTTTCGTTCACACATGCTTCCACTAGAAAGTGGAGAAGTAGCTTTTGAGGGAATTATGGTAAGAAAGAAGCTAGTGAATCAGTTTTCTGTTTGCCTCCATCAGTATTCCTCACATATTCTCTGTCCCACCACACCTGCAAATGAGCAGTAATATGACTTGCTAACTTGCAACTGCCAACTTGCTAACTCTCACCTAATATATCCCTTTGTCTCTTCATCCACAATTCATCACACCTCACCTTATTTTTTATTTCAGGTTCGCTGAAAATTTTGAAGTGTGTTATATCTCTATAAGATCATGTCCAAATTTTACCCATATTTAATGTAGCATAAATATGCACATTTATGTCTGTACATAAATGCAATGTGCATTTTTCTTACAACACAATATGAAATAAGAACATTCTACATCTGGTTAAATCTAAAGAATTCAAAGAGTCATAATATTAGATGTTAGCAATATATTAGCATAAATATTAGATTTTTTTTGCCATTTGCAAAACTAGAGAGATAAGTGCTACAAAAATACAGACTAATACATTGGAAGCTCGAGGAGTCAGAGAAGTTAATTAAAGAGATGTTTGTTCATTGAAAATGAACAATGTGTGATGCATTTTCTTCCTGTGCAAACCAACAGTTCTGTAGCCTTGCTTTGCACACCTTTGGAAGTTTAAACAAAGATTAGATGGAGAACTAGAAAGGGGCTTTTTGTCTTTATTGCTGGCTGCTGGTATTTTAAGTAAAGATTCCTACTGATATTTCCCAACCAAGAGACTCAAATTAAAGAGATTTGCTGACTGTTAGTTCCATTTCCACATCAGAGGGAGAAGCAGTGTGACAGGCTTCGCATCACAGCAGCACAGTTTTGGCCAAGTTCCAATTGAACAGGGGCTGACTTAGATCTCAGTGGGTGGTGGCCATTACACATTTTGGGGAGGCTATTTAAAACTGGCATGTGAACTAGTTCTATCAGAAAGTACAGGTAGTAAAGTCACTCTGTGACATCTGCCCTCCTGCTGTGGGTTAACACAGAGAAATGAAGCTATATCTGAAGCACAGAACCATTCACAAGAGGGAAATAAACTGAAACAAATTGGAGATAATTTGATGTTTTTAAAATTGGAAAAATTACATCAAGAATTCCTATGTAGTAGGATTTGTAAAGGGCTTCTGCTGTGACTAAGCACTTGGCAAAACAATAAGATTCATGCAGATTATGCCAGAAAGATTATTGCTACCCTTTAAACTGATTGAGGATATCCAGTAAGCTTTTTGACAGGCAGTCCTGAAAATTACAATCATTTCTAGTTAAAAGGAATTCTGGAAATCAAATTTGCCCTAGTTTTCCAGTTCATTAGAAAATAGTTTTACTCAACTAGTAACAGGTGGAATATTTTAAAAATATAAATGTTCCTCAGTGTATAATGCTTAGAATCATCATCCAATGCATCTCTGCTATTTACAACAAGCTACAGGGCCAGAAGAGTACTGCTGCTTCACTGGTGGTAGTCAAAATCAAATGGTTTTTAGTCCAGCTGCCATAGAATATTTCAAAAGACATATAACACTATAATGAAGTTGCAGAAACATAAAATAAGCTTTTTTTAATGTTCAATGTTCACTAACCTGTACTCCACATTTTTTTGAATTTACTGTGAACTCACTGTGAATGGTGGCTACACAGTAAGAAAAGTAGTATTGTAAGACAAAAAAAAAAATTACTGATGATAGCTGTCATTAACCATTAAGGGGAAATATTCTGTTATAGTTTTACATTTTTCAACTAACAACAGAAACGTCATTTTCTAATCAGTACATTATTACTTATAAATGATACACAAATTTGTCACAAAAGTCTGTGCTAAAATGAAGCCAAATGTACCCTTTTATCTTAAAGGAAACCAAACTCCAGAACTGTAGGTGACAACTGCAACATTTACTGTTAGCAAGTATTACCTCAAAGCACTTGGAGATGAGGAAAGCAACTGTGGGGCAAAACAACTTAATAACAGATTATTGGTAGAAATTCCAGCAAAAGAATGAAAAAATATAGGCTATTATAAAAAAAAATAAAAAAAATTCAATAAGATATAGGTTCTTCAAAAGAAGAACTTATTAGAAAGGCACTTTTTTAAGTGGAAAAGGCATATTTTTTCTATGAAGATAGCAGATACCAGGTGAGGCTATTGGTAGTACTACTAATAAAAACGTAACTAAATAGGAATTTGGCTAGCTAGCAAATGAACTAATAGATATCATAATATTACTCAAATAACTGATAGCTAATTTGAAGGTAAAGATATCATAAAGGGCTGAATGCAAGTGGAATTATGTTAGTATAAATATAGATGCGCATTTTTCTGCTGAAAATATAAGCAAATGGTGTAAAAATTTAATGACTATCAATAAGTACTTAAACACATGGCCAGTTATGACAGAGCCCAGATTTAACTGCAGTCAGCAGCACAATGCAAACTTGTGTGCAGAGTCATCAGCTATCCCTAAACAGGGCAGATTACTGCTTAAGCAGGCAATAGGAGGTAAACATCCCTTGGCCAGGTGGTCTCTGTGGAAATACAACACAAACTATGGAAGAGAAGACCCTAAAAACTGAATTGAGGAGTACCATTCGTAAACCACAACAGTGTTAAATACTTTAAAACACATGATGAAAAAATGACTCCGTTTGCAGCTCAAGTGCATAAAGTGTATGGTTAACACTTCTGCACCTTGAACTATTTGTGAAAGCAGTGGTACAAATTTTGTCCGTTGATGTGTTCCTGTTCAGCTGTTTTTCTTTCATCTGAGAGTAGGGCAAACAAATTTCCTCTGGGTCTGCAGGTAATTTTCTTTATGGGAGACTTTCTGGAGTCATTGAATTTCCTGCATAGAGAATCCATTTTTTCACTGTTAGTGATTGCAGTTTTCTAGAAGTGGACAATTCTCCTCTTTGCAGGTATTCAAACTACAGGGATGTAGTCTATCTATTATTAATGTCTAATCATACCTGAAAATAGTCATACTGAAAACCCCTTATAGTCCATGACATTTCAGCTATGCTGTACTATCAACATCAGGCTTCAGTTTGATGTCATCAATACCATTTTCACACTGGTGAAACCACTGAAATTAAAGAAATGGTTGCTACCTATATATGCAGCAGTAAACATGTTCTCAGTTATGTCCCACAGGTGAACTATTGGAGTAGGACTGAACATGCTCATAAGCAACTGAGGAGCTTAGTTTCCTGCATTTTTAGTCTTTAAACAGTGGGGCTTATGTATCATGTCAGACGCAGTGATGGAATGTGGGCATTTCTTCCACACAGAGAAGATGACAGGAAAGAATTGTCTAGGATATACTTTATTATAGTTAGCATGATTCACAATGTAATCAATTCTGTATTCTGCATCTGTGGTAAAAATATAGAAGGTACAAATTTTTAGTCTTTCTTTACACAGTTGTTTCTTGTATTTATTATTTACCAGTTTGAGGCTTTTTGGCTATATAACCTTCCCACAAAAACTATTTATAGTTTTGAAAATTAATTTGGAATTTGAGATAGGTTATTCTATTTTCACACATTAACAATAATATCTCATTATAAAATGTTTTTCCAGCTGATGCTATCAGAAGCTTTGCTGTGTTGTTTTGAATTGGCAAAGAATTACGAATGAAGATTTGCCTCTTTAACATGTAAGAAGTAAAAGAGAAGGATGACAAACAGCGCAGCTCAGAACACCTCCCCCTTCCTCCATCTTGCCCCAGCTTTACACATTGAGCATGATGCCATACAATCTGGAATATTCCTGTGATAAGCTGGGGTCAGCTGGCCTGGCTGTGTCTCATCTCAATTTCTTGTGCATTCCCAGCCTTCTGGCTGGTGGAGGGAGAAGCAGAAAAGGCTTTGGCTCTGTGCAAGCCCTGCTCAGCAGTAACAAAAACATCCCCATATTAGCAGCACCATTTCCAACACAAATGGAAAACACAGCCCATGCTAGCTACTGTGAAGAAAATTAACTCTACCACAGCAAAACGCAGCACAATGGGAAATTACGAGTGTTTAATTATGTTATTCTTCTGAAGTTTTCTCAGTTGTTCATTGGAATTTTATTAATATAATAATTTTTAAGATTTTGTCAATTAAAATAGTAACATCTTAGCAAAGCAGTTATGATTTTATCTTTTCTTTTATGTAGATTATTTTTTTTTAATTTAATGCACAACACTTGACATCTGATTGAATTCTCTTCAGGTTTCCTTCATTAAACACTGCGTAAGTATTTTACATTAAACCTGTTAGTTGTTTCCTGCAATTAGTATTGGCTGTTTGTTCAATAAAATACATTGGTGGTTATCAATGATTTCTAATGCTATCTTAATACAGATATGCTGCAGATACTAATGGCAGACATCAATCACAGTTCTGGCTGAAATCCCTTCATTTAGTCTTAATAAGAAAAAGTTAAATTCTCTCCTGTTTAATGATTGAAAAAACAAACTTCAATTATCAACCAATATGGCAAATCTTTTGGTAGTAATGAATTAAATGATTCACTGATTAAAGTTCAAGGGATAGGTTAGGATTGGGGTTTCCATTGTAGGTACATATGTTTTTAAGGAACAATTAAATAAAAGAAAGTTGGCATTGCAAAAGTGCAGAGTGGCCCTCCATAAAAAAAACAGAGAAAAGGATAGTTCCCTTCAGGCAAGCTTGTTCTTGGTATAAAAGGAGGTTCAGAATAACAAAAATTTTTCTTACTGTTTATTTATGTTGTGTTCACAAAACCCAACTTTCTGTGCATTTTTAACGAATACATTGGGCTATAGTCATATATATATCTCACTAGTCCTCATCAGTGTATCTTTCTGATGGAAGCAGGAAAAAAAATTGAAAGCCCTTGAATATTAGCTAATTAATAGACCTGGAGGAAGATAGGAAAATGTGGTGCTGTGTGTTGTCTGTCAGAAAAAAATGTAAGAGCTCTGCAATATTGTCTGCTGCAAAACATCACAAAGAAGAGTGAAAGAAAGAAAGTTGCAAATGACAATAAGAAAGGTAAATCAAGTTTTGTACTAAAGTCTTATAATACCAGACTCCTTGAGAAGAATCTGTTTCTTGAATAAACTCTGAAAAACTGGTACACCACTAAAGACATAGATATGTGAAAACAAAGTTTCAAAACCACTCAAACAAAATGGGTTAGAGAGACTCCTAAAACTTGCAGACTCAACAATTTCTGAGAAATACAGCTATATGGGATTTTGACTAATTGTAGTGTTAGATAAAAATACTGGAATTTTGAAATATTTAGACCAAAGACACTTTTTATCACTCTCTGCCAAAGTATGATTGACTGGTCTTTATTGTACATGAAGGATAGATTTTACATTTTTTATGTAGCTAACACTTCATAAGGATTTCTACTGAAATTGATGTCTGAGCCCTAAGTGTGCTCGATGTGAAATGCATAGAGCATTCATGGGTCATTAAACCCAAGAGAACATATCATTTATGCTTTTGGATGCCAAAAGTATGTTTTAAATATCTGAAAAATACCTGAACAGTATAAAATTTGGGAATTTGTCTGCTTTTTCCAGTGGGTCTAATAAAAGACAATATGACCTGCTCTGCTAGTATCTTAATATTATTGTGTCTACAATAATGCCAATAGGAGTAGCTAAACATATATACTGTCATTGTACCTCTCCTGTGAGGATGAAATGGCCAAATATTTATACATACGACATTTTCTTTACATATCTGTGCTTTGCCCATTTTGAAAATTAAAATATAAACATTCTGGTTAAAAAATCTGTTCTCCCCATCATGCCACAGAGTCAAAGTCTACATCACTTTTGCTTTGTTTGATATGGTGTGTGTATGCGTGTATAAAATACGTTAAAGGTCTTTGTTTTACTGTATTATGAAATTAAAAACCATGCAGTCTCTGTAATTACATTGTCCTTTGCCGTCTCTTTAAAAAAGAAAAAGACTGTGTTCAAATTTTCCTCCTGTTTTATTTGCACCCTATTAACAACTGTTACTAGAGCTTTAATTATGCCCCTGTGATTGCAGAGATGCGGCTGACTTGTGTCATTTTCCTCCCAGGGGATGCTTTATAATTACCAGCATCCATCGTGGCTGCCTGTAAGCTGATGCTTTTTTATTACCAGTTCAATAATCACTGCATCCTTGTGAACATCTGCTCTACAAGCCATGCATCGGAGGTCCCAGTGCCTGTCACTCGATGCTCCCTTGCTGTGGCGACCCTTTTGCCCTCACCTTCAGTTTATATCTAATTTGCTTAGCAGAAGCTTCATCCAGATTGCCTCACAGGAACACAATTAATGCTCCAGATTTGCAAACAAAGAAATTTTCCCCCTTTTTTTTCTATTTTTTTCTTATTATCTTGATGTCATATCCTATAATTTGTATTCACAGCAGGGTGAATCAATATAAATCCCAGAAAAAATATAGTATTTGATTGGTTATCTAGCTTTATAATGAAAAGTAGGTAAGTGATGAGAATTTTTTCTCCATGAACATCCATATAGTATTCTCAAACAAAAAATAAATATCGGGGTTTTCTGCATATATTTTCCTACAGTAAATGTTGTAGAAAGCAAGGAAATGTTTTCTGTATAATAATTTAAATGTTTTTTAATTAAGAATTCTTCCATAGAATGATTTAATAGGCAGGAAATCACTACTTTTATAAACACATAACTGTTCACGTATGTTTAGATTTTTCTATGGAAGTACATAGATTCTGAGTGCATGCGTTGTGCTAAAAGCGGGTTATTGTTAGTCGCAAATACAGGTCATGTGGAGGGGTCCAAAGTAGCTGGAAACACCATCAAGTTGTCTAGTTGGCTCTGTAACTCATGTGATAAAGCCTTTAAGCCATGCAGATTTCTGCCAACATATGTTTTTATACTGGCCTATCTTATCAGGCCTTCCACAGTGAGGCAAGGTACAACAGACCTTCAAATGAATTGCAGTGAATAATGTAAAGTACAAAATCAGTAATGTTAGTGCTTCTCTCTACATGATGCTGTAACTTATATGTCTCTGATTAAAGATTTTATTCTAACCTAGCAAAATTCTAAGAGCAGTGAACACTGATATTATCTCTTAGAAAGAAGAATGCCAGAAAATTAGTAAGCACTGCACATCCATTTTGAAAGGCAGTAAAGTACTAACTGGAAACACATACTTCTGCTTAGTGGCTATTTCTCTGTAGTTTCTGGTAATTTCAGCCTTGTTTCTTGTTAAAGAGGTCTATTTCATATAATAGCACGATCAATGGTTGAGAAACGTTATTCGGTATGTTTCTATAGAAATGCTCTAGATATAAATTTATTTAAAGGTTTGAATACAGCCTTCAAATGGCTGTATTCCTTGTAGTTCCTGTGAGCCAGTTAAAATACATATAGCTGTAACTTTTGTGCCTAGGATTGGCCTGGCCACACGCTAGAAGAGAAAGCCTGGGAGACCAATCATATGGCCATAATCCTGCACAGCAGTTTAGAGGGATTTGAAACTGAGAGAAAGTCAGGGAGGCTTTTGTGAGCACCTCAGGAAAACACAACCTCATAATATCCATCCAAATTGTGGATTGAACACACCCTCTCTACCTATGTGTCAAGATTTTCTGCCAATTAATTTGTTTAAATTCTGCCTAGACTGGATCTGGACAAGGGAGGGAGATTTGAATTACCTGTCTAAATGTCTCCTATTTAAAAATTTTTAAAAATAGAAGAAAAAATTTTTGGAGAGTGAGGTACACTACATCTGACTCTACATACTTCACAGCCAATATGGTGTGTGTCATTAAAAGTTAATGATCAGGATACTGTAACATACTCTAGTAGCCAGATGTCATAGGGCTCCCAAGTATAAAACAGAGATCATTCCAGCCTCTGTCTTCATCCACTCCAAAGAGCACAAGGGAAACAGCATTCTGCCCTGTACCCAACACTTCCAGACTTTTTTCTCTATTTTATCTCTAGCAGGAAATCTAGAAGGGTGTAGTGTACCTATATCAAATATGCAAAAATATGTTCAAAGAAAAAAAACCAACAAACCACCAAAAAACCCCAGACAAAGACAAAACCTACTATATAAAAAACATGGCTTAAGCTTAGCCATGGCAATCCAGAGATGGCTCTTGCTCGTTTTGTCTCTGTCTGGAGGAACCTGACTCAAATCTGAAATCAAGCAAGGACCCTGCCTTGAAGGGAGATCTAGAAAGCCCGTCAAGGTATGATTAGACCTCAGAGCTATCTCAGCATCACTCATGGCCCTCCCCTTACTAGGAAGAGTGGCTCCAGGGCTGTAATTCACTCCTGGTGGGCATAACCCTGTGTCCCTTGCCAAGTCTGAAAATAGAGTCTTGCTAACGGGTCCTGCAGCTGCTCTGGGTGCCAGCTGCCGCCAGTGAGGCGTAAATCTGCCTTTGTCTCTACTAGATGCTGTGTCTCCCTGTGTCTTCATTATTTTCCAAAGGGAAAGTCTTTTCTATGACCCAAAAAAGACACTCAGCACTCTTAAAGAAAGAGTGTCCTGGTCTTTTTTGTGTTGAGTGGCAAGAAGAAACTCAAAGCACCTCTCCCTTAAGTAGGATTGCACTGCTCAGCTGAAACTTTATAACCTTTGCGTTAAACAAAGCAGAGAAAAAATGCTTTCATTAACTTATTTATGAAAAGACCTTGTCTGTATGACATTTAACACTTTTTATAGACTGTAAAGTGCAGAGTTTAGTCACCTAGTTACCTGACTTGAATGGTTTTTCATCCTGCGCTCTCCAGGATGAAACAGCACCCAGTGTTTCAATGCTATCTGTAGATGTCACCATCAGTACCTTTCTTGCAGGAAATGGCTTGTTTTTTAAATTTAATGTTCAACTCCATATGAATTTTTGAATTAGACTATTGCTCTTGCATAATCCTTTTTTATGCAATATGTTACATGATGAAACAGGATTTATCTTTCTAAAAGTGGTGATTTTTTAAAAAGCTGGTTTTTTCTCTTTGGCTTCATATTGTTAAGAACTCCAACAAATGCATTTCTTTCTAACCTTTTAATCTTCCATTATGGAGATGTTTTTACTATGACTGCAATTCATATACTTGGAAGTCACCTACATGAAGCCACTTTTCCAGAAGACATAAATCCCATTAAAACCAGTTGGACATAAAGAACTTATTTTTTGTCTAAATAAAATGACAACTTTAGAATCCTAAGAATAAAAAAATGATGATGAATCATCAGTCTCCATTTCACTAACCACTATAATTTCAGAAAATTGTTTTAAAGATGATTACTAGATGTATTAATTAAACATTTGCCATCAGAACTAAGAAATGGAAAATGTTCAAGACTAGAATAAAGTTTCACGGTTTGATAAGGAACGAACAGATCTCAGAGAAGCATGAGGTGTGACTGATCTCACAGTAACTGCTGAGTAACTGAATACTAGTCTTTAACAAACAGAAGAATATAAGCTCTTAGGTAGTACCTCATTTCTATTACCAAACACTGGACAACAAAACAGAATTTATTTTGGTAACTTCCAAATTAAGTCTGCTCATTATACTTAAAATTAGTTCTATGCTCTAGTGGACTAAATATAATAAAATTAACAAAATCCTGAATTCTAGTTGTTACTTTGATACTTGTTTTATGTAGCTTTTCTTAGTCAAGCTATATATATTTATTTTATTTAGTTTTTTGCTACCCATCAAAAAAACATATATGGTTCATAAACACTCACAGCACTTATGTCAGGTGTTGTGATAATAAGCAAAAATGTTTTTAGTTCTTAGTAGAGTCCTCCTAAAATTCTTAGTGAACCATGTTCCACTTATTAGATTCTATCAATCTTTAATTTTTAAAAAGTACTTTGGAGTAAGATAAACTGAACTGGTCTCTGAGAAATTATATTGTGTATATAATTATTAGTAAAAACAGAATTGATAATTTGGAGTTAGAGGCTGGAAACCCTGGTTTGGTGCACAGATATAACATGGTAACCCATTTATAATGTTTGTTCTTGCTTATTCCAGTTTGAATATATGTAAATTATTTGTAAAGCAACTTCTTCAAACTTACAATGCAAGTGGGCCACACATATTTATAAGAGAGTTTATTGACTTGCAGGAATAATTGCTTTAATAATTTATTAGAGATCTTTGAAGACATGACTGTTAAGTTTCTTACAGGATGTAAGGCAGATGGGTGCTCTTTAGAGTATAAAAATTATTTGGAAGTAGTAACATTGTGATGCACATACACACACACACAAATAAATGGAGAGAAAGCAGTATGGAGTGTAACAAGGATAATGAACATACATATATGACATTAGAAGATTTGGTCTTGCAAAGTAAATTTTTTAAAATGGTAAATATACTACATTTATAGAACCACAGAGGTTTCCTGAGAACACATCCCAGTTTCATAAAAATAATCATTGGAAATGATCCACTAGATATCATTGAAGACTCAAAAAACCTAATATTAAAATAAATAAATTTTCCATAGGATATTGAATAAAACATAATTAGCTACATAATATAAATTAAGATTTAATTTACAAATATGAAATAATTGTTATAGTAATAACTTGATAGTGAGTGTTGAACAATGTGAGCAGTGATAGCTGTTAGCAAATAAAAAGACAGAAAGTTGCCAAAGATCACTACCATGATCTACTACAGTCTACTACTGCAGACAATGTCTGATGGTAGAACACAAAGAAAATACCATGGGGAAAAAAAGTTTAGTAAACAGTCAACACTTCAAAGCAGAACAGTTTTTAAAATACTCTGTTCATCTCTTTTTAATTAAATGCCCCAGTGATAACTATATCCCTGTCTTCTAGGTGAATACAAACAGAGGGACAGGGCACCTTTCTGTACATAAATAGGTCCTAATGGGAAGAAAGACCCCTAATCACAAGACAGTACAGACAAGGTAGCACATTTCCTGAACTCTGGAAAAATGAATGTTATAAAGAAAGAAATATAAAAATGGAAAGTATATTACAAGTAAATTGTGAAACAATAGCACTATAAAAGCCTATTCACTTGTGAAGACATTTGAAGAATTTTTTTTTAAATGTTATTTCATTTCCAACTGTATTTGAAAATTTCTGATATCACAAGAAAAACTTGAGCATCTAGTACAATGTTCAGTATTACATATGCTACATTTCTTTTCATAAAGACAGTTTATTGAATGAGCTTGAAACAGGAAGATATCTATATTGCATACAGATAGGGACATATTTCTAATTTATTGAAGGTAATAATTATCTGTCTACTGACTCAGATGTGCTTTTGATCACTTCTTTTGGTACTCTTTGCTTTCTTGTACTTCATACATGTAACTATTGGCTGCTCTCATTACTTTTATATAAAGATCCTTAAAGAATTCTCCCTTTAGATTAATTATTTCTCTTTGTAATATATGGAGACAAATCCTAGAAGTCTATTTAACTTAGAGCAGTGTAACGTCAATCTTTTTCCAAAAGTGCTGTACAAACACAGTTATGACAAGTCCTTTCATTACTTGAGTAAGCATTCAGATGACTGCTCTCTGCAAAACAAGTTAATACATAGAACTTTTGACAGCAAATAAGTAAAAAAGCAAATTTCTAATATTTTTTCCTCTAAGTCAAACATCAATTTTGGAAAAATAATATTTTCCCCATTTTTAAGCTGAAGAGAAATTTTTCTTATCTACAAACACTCATCTGGTTTTAAGTCAAAATTACTCCTCTTTGTCAGAAAACAGATCTCATTTGAGCTATAAAGATGTCTTTATTTCTGCAAAACATTGAAAAGGGTTGTAATCTGAAGTAGGGATGTCCTAGATTCTATATTCATTACTTGAGTTATTCATCCATTTTTCAGAGCATCTTACATGATTTTTCTTTTTTCTTCATTAGAAAAAAAACCATTCTCATACAGTAATTATCAAATGTTACTTATATTTTATTAAATACTTTTCTTCTTCAATGTGCAGTACATATCTCCTGTCCTAAAAGTGTAGAATACTTTCTAGAAAATTTGTGGTGAATATGTCTTAAAATCACTGAAATTGGTCAAGTGTCTTTTCAGCAGCCCATTTAGAAGCCATTATCCATGGACTTTGATAATTTCTCCATCCATTGAGAGTATCTTTAATTGGGTACCAAAACTCAGACCAATAAAAGTATTTATATGACACATTCTCAGGATATGGATAAGTAAGGTTCTGTAACAACTCATAAAATTTAAAACTCTATTGAGAATTCAGTCACATGAACATATATAAACATCCTCTACATGAAGATTTTGCATATTAAAGCACCAACAATATAAACCCAAAACCATTTGCAATAAATTCAATAAAATCCAAATGGCTTTGCTGAAATATTACAGAACTACAACAGAATGGGCTCCAGTGTCTTTTCTTAAAAAATAAAAGTTGGTTTGGTGGGAGAAAGGGAAGCGTTCAAAAAAGCAGAGATAAAATATGGCAATGCCCTAGCCAGAGCTTGGGAGAAAATCAAGTTACATTACAGTTTCTGAAACAAAAAGACCTCACTATATTTGGGATTTTTAGTGAGAGGAGAGCATAAACTTTATGTTCAGGTTTCATGACCATTTTGAAAACTTTTATTCTTTTCTTCCTTTCCCCACTCCGAAAAATTAAAATCTGTGAGCTTTTACTGTGCATTGACTGCAATATTTCACAGACATGCTGGCATAGCGGTTTCCTAACTGTAAATTGAAATATTTAGATATATAGCTTTCCTGAAACCAGACATTTAGATCTTGTCCAAGTTAACTCAGGGCATTAGTTTTCGAAAGAGGATGCACTGAGTGCAATGGCAAAGGCAGTGTGTAGAACTGAATTAAGGTATTACAAGTGCAATTCCAAAATAATTGCAAATAACAAAAGAATAACAACAAAGAATTTGTTGTTTTTAATAAATTGTAGGGAAAAAGTTGTCTAATTTTTTGGCAGTATGCAGCAGCTTCTGTACAACCTGGAAAACTACAGCCAGTTTTAATATTGCAAAAATACTTATTTGATCACCAAAATGAGCAATAACTCTGAGGTAACCAGGCTATCTATACAAAGTACAATCACACAACATTAAAAAAAAAGACTCTTCACATTCTCTTCCTTTATTATGATGTTGCAAAATAGGATTGTGTCTCCAACGAATCAGGTACTGTATAAACCAGCTTAGTAGTGTTAAATACAAGCCAACGCTAAGAAAGCCTTGACAATGCTCTGTTGCTACCAACATCAAACGACCTGCTTATTTCATCAGAAACATCATTCCACTTTCTTAATAAGCAGTAACCAGGCATTATTTGAATAATTTTGTGAGGTTGCATATTTGCAAATTGAAATCCTGGCAGAAAAATTAAAACCTGGCCATCAGTAAAGAGAAGAACTCTTAACTCTTTTTTTCTGCTGCTCATATTCTTCTATTTCTCTTTGTTTCCCTTAGCACTAGAATCGACAGATGGTTGAAATATTCAACATTTCTTTGGCTAAACAATGTATTCCATTTGATTAACTTGTAAAAGTTGAAGACAATTCAAGAAATATTTCTCAGAAGAACTAGAGACTTTCTTCTATGTTTTTTTAATATATATATATATAATTATGTCTGCAAACACAAGGTAGCTGTTGCCAAAACCAGCAGTTTTCATCTTTTATATTTTCTATTAAAACTGTAGTTCCTCAGGCTTAGAACAAATGCAATTTAAAGTTTCCCATGCTAGACTTTCAGGAAGACCAACAGCCTTGAAACTTAGAATATTTGAATTTTAATCTGTTTAATTTTTTTTTTTCCAAAACACCTGATTCAAACACACCCTAACTGTTACTACTTGGAATGAAATAGGCCCAATCCCATACCAGAGTTAGCAGATATGTATTAATAAAAATACTGGGATTTTAACTGGAAAATTAAATCAAGGATATTCCTGGAAAATGGGGAATGTGATTTATTACCTTTGTTTTTTCTCTAAAACAACACAAGTACCTCAATCACTGTAAATTGATTTTTGACATTAAATTACTGTAACTCTCCCAGGAAGAATGAGTGTAAAGTAGCACACACGAAAATGTTCTATGTTTCTTCATACTTGCTGAAGCATTGTGTTACAAATCTGTCTTAACCGTGTATTTTCATTATATCATCACAATTCCTTTTATAACAGTAGAGATGCAGGTAGTACAGTTTTTTTAATATATTCAGATCAGTGAAGATCCTGTTTTCTCTGATTTGAAATATGCACTGTGCCACCACAACAGTTTCCATATAGTACTGAACACTGGGTAAAACAAAAGAATTGCATTTTACGTGCTACAATACATATTGTGTATTTATAAACAAAAGTCTTATATACTGCACTGTAAACATAATTATGGATGTAATTTATGCTAGAGTTTGCAATAGATTTGGAACTTCTAGAACTTAGTAAACACTAGTAGGAAAAAATCCATTAAGGAAGAGATTGTGCCAGTAGAGAGTTATTTGTATAATTAATATAATATAATAGGTTGCAATACTATTGTAACATTACCATATAATGGTTGATTGTAATTGGTCCAATATATCTTTAGATTGTATTATAAAGTTTTACTATAAAAGCACTATAAGTAGAAATATATTGAATGTATGTATTTTTCTTGAAAACTAGAAACGAAATTAGGTGGGATTTTAATGTGGAGGAATTTGTGCTCACTGGGGATCTGTTTCTAAACAGGAAAGTCAATGTGGTGGTGAAAACGGCTGAAGATTTCCAGGAAAAGGCATTGTTCTCTTTCGGGAATAGACTAGTTTAAAGCATTCCTTTGAAGGAGAGGGAAGTTACTTAGCCCAGGTGGGAATAGAAGGTCAGTCAGAGTGAATGCTAAAGATTAAAGATTTGCTGCTGCACAACTGTAGAAACTTTTATAATTTTTTAATAGAAATATCTTGCTAAGTAGCATTTTGGCATTTTCTAGTTGTAGGGACCTGGAATAATTCCAATTCATGTAATTACTCTCTCCTTCCTTGAAGTTTCAATTACTTTCATCATCATTCTTTCACATCCTGTCCAGAACTACCAAAGGTTTCTCTATTAACAGGACTTATGTTCTAAATAGAGCTAGTGACAAGGACTTTTAATCCATAATGGTTGTTTAAAGAACAGAATCATGGAAACAAAATGAGCCTCATTTTTCCCCAGTTATTTGGAAAATAAAATTGGTCTAAGATGAAATATAATTTAAACAATTCTTTTCTTGTTAAGTTAAACATCATGTTTAACCCAAATGATCCCTTTTCAATTTTATGGTCCACTGAAACTTTTGTGACCAGCATATTTGGAATTAACAACTAATCAATTATTTAAATTAATGGAATTTCAACCTAGATATGATTTCATTATACAAAGAAATATTCTCAATGGATTATGTGGTATTTTACGGTGTCAGTGGCAATTTATTGGAAGGGACTGAGAACTAATCTGGGAGGCGACACAGCACTTACACTGTAGCCCGGTTGAAATGTGGCACCATTTGCCCTGTACTGGTGCTAGTGAAGGCCTGAAACCCCTAAGTCCTTTGACACACTAATATTTAAATAAAGTCTAAACAGTTAGCTGGACTTACCCACATGGCTTAAGTATACAAAATCCTTTAATAGCAAAGTATCACTCCAGTACCGATGAACTTGTCTCCACCACACTGAGATACAGGACGTGGTTAACGCTGCAGAGCATCCTGATGTCAGTGAAAGTAGGGGGATGCTAAGGGGATGCAACAATCCCAGATTTCCCCTTCTGGAGGCCCAGAGTTACTGTGGATAGAAGGAAAAATAAACTGCTGCTCTGGAGAAATCCAGGCTCAGGCTAACATGGGAGTTCTCAGCACTGAGAAACAACTCATCACAGTACTACCTTTGTAGAACAGATTTCACCTAAAACATATGGAAAGCAAATCAGTAAATAGTTCTTTCTCCTTTAAATGATACTCTAAAAGTCAACATTTTAAAAACAAAAAGAAATTTGCATTTAAAATGTCAGAACCTATTTTCAATGTGTATTGAGAGCAAAGGAAATCAGACGCATAGAAATTTGAAATTTACTTTTTCTCTGCAACCTGAGGCATCACTTATCTCTGAACTGATCTGATCTCAATGAAAAATTTGCTAGGTACAATAGAATAAATTGCAGAGAAAAAGGCAAATTATGGCACATACCTCAAGATATTGTTGGGAATATCTTCTTTGAAAGCTAGCAGCACTTTTATTCAAAGCATATTCAATTGCGAGGCTCATCCTTTCTTATCAAGATGTTTTTCCCTTAGTTATGCCTGTGAGTCTGAGTTCAGTAGCCCACAGATCTCTATACTTATTTATCAGGCAAGAATCATAGTAATTCCCAAAGATAAAAACACAGCAGTTTCACATGGCAATGCAGCAAATGTGGTCTATTTCTGAAACTGTACATGTTATCTCAGTGTTACAGGAAAAGTCCATTTCTTAACAGTGAAGTATGGGGTTTTTATGTTATGTTGCTAATGTGATACATTTAGTCAAAATGATAATAATCTGATTTCACATAATATCCTAAATATCTTGAAATGTAGCCACAGGAGACATGTACATCAAACACACATCACTAAAGAAAAGATTTTGACTGAACAAGCCCTAAGTGAAATTGATAGCTTTAAAGAAGCTCCTGTTAAAAAATATTCTTTAACTCTAGATGAAGAGGTTTATTGTGGCATACATACTTTCAGAATGGACTTTTTTTCCTCTTGTTTCTGTGTTTAAGTTATGTTATTGATGACACCAATTCTTTTTATTTTCTAAATTACAACACTAATTGGGATAGAAGAAACCTCAGATTCTTACCAAATAAATGTATCTTCTGTTCTTAGTTTTATGCATTTCTGCATTGGCCTTATTTGCCAACAGCAAAAGAAACAACACATTCTAAGGGTTGCTATCCCATAAAGAACCAAACAGTACAGTATTTCCATGCTTATCTCTGCAAGACCATAGTGTCTTCTAAATTATTTCTAGTAAGTAGCGAAACCTAAAAAATGTCCATCTTCTGAACCTTTCAAAGCTGAAACAAATGCTAGTCATATCCTGAAATCACAAACAAGTATTCTGTTGTCAGCTAAGCAATTTTTAACGAGCATTAAAGGACTCTTCTACCTGTTTTCTGGAAATAAAACAGTAAGAATGCTAACCCAATTTGGAAACCAGTTCATGATGTAGATGTTTCCAAATATCATCTCCTTCTAGGATCTGTAGCTGGAATGGAGAGCAAGCGTTGTGTCTCTATGGAAAATGCATGCAAGATCTAAAGATTTCCAGCTATTTCCATATACAGCTTGCAGGAAAAACAGACCCATATTTTACTGGAATCTGTTGGGAGATATGCTTTTATGAAATATTGTTTTTGACTTATTGCTAGTTTCCCTCAAGCATCTGTTCATCTCATAGCCAACTGCACTCACTTCATCGGGCCTGATGTCCTCAGTCCTGTTAATCTGTACTGGTTTTTTCAGTTCTACGTGCTGTCTCCTCTGCTGATGATTGCTTAGGACAAATTTTCTGAGAGGGATAAGAGCTGCCAAGGAGCAGTTTAGTGTATGTCTGACAGAAAATTTATGATGAAAGCATAATATAGATTTTGTTATGGCAGCGTGCTTCTTTTCGTTATGGCTGCACTTCAAGCACGTGCCTGCCTGCACAAATTCTAGCTGCACTTTCTGTTGTACAGAGGCTCCAGAATGTGGGATATCCATGTATTGCAGAAACTCTGGACATTTGGGAAACTTAACATTAGTATTAACAGCTATATTGAGAAAAAATTTTGAAGGTAATCACTGCTCATGACAGGGGAGTTGTAACTAGATGAACTTTAAAGTCCTTTCCAACCCAAACCATTCTGTGATTATAGGATTCCAAGCTGATGTTTTCACAGTAATGCTACAAATCTCTGTGCGTCATTTAAATTTTTGAGAACGTTGTCCATTGTTCTTTGTACTGCAATAGCTTGAATAACTCAGTTTGAATGATATATTGAATTGTTTTGACTGGAAAATGGTCTGTCTACTAAGCTCATGTGGGGAATGGTAAGAAAGTCTAGAGGCTTTCAAAGGTAACTTGAAACCTTACAACAAAGTAATTAGCAAGGAATATAGGTAAAAAGGAGGCAGCATCCAACCTCCGGCATCTACATTTGAGTGTGTGAATGCCAACTGGCCTGCTGTGACAGCACCACTAAACTCGAGGAGCATTTAAAATGTGCCAATGGGAAACATATATTAATCTACTTTATTCGGATACAAGGTGAATAATGCTGATCTATGCCCACTTAAAGTTTTTCCACTTATTCTCTCAGTACCATTCTGTATAAAATGAAGTCATGTTATCATTAAGGTCTTTCAAATTTTTGCAAAGATGCATAGATGCATCTTCACAGTTAGCCATGAATGGTAAGTTTACTTTAACATGTATCGTCTTTACATTTTTGGAACTATTTTGAAATTGAATTTATTCTCCATTAACTGTTTTCAAGCAGCAGTGGTGGCTCACCTATACCTGCACATTGCAGAGTTTGGTTTGGAATTTGTTCCACAAAAAAAAGCTTCTAGTTATGGCAGCAGTGAGCTGCCAAAACTTTCCAGGGTCCCCATCTGTGAAGAAAATGGACACAGGATAAAGGAACAAGTTTTTAGAACTTTGAGTCATTATTTTCACTGATAATGCGTAGTTTAAATAATGGGAAGTATACCTAGGTGTGCACAAAATACAAATAACTGCTTTGCATTTCACTCAGCCCTTAGAATATGCCAGTATACCCAAGCATCTCAACATCACTAACCTCTGTAAAATGCTGTATGAAAAAGTGGCCCAAACAAATGAAATGTTGATCTGCCTTTTATTAATTTCATTTTTTATCTTCTTGTATACAGACGTTTGACAGCTGTGACATTCATGGGCAATGCATTCGAAAAAGAAGACATAAATATTCAGAGACATATTAGAATGCTGTTCAATGTAAGCACCTGTCTACTTAGTGTTGACAGAAAATCATTTACTTTGCTTTATGCATGTTCTCTCCAGAGACTACAGAGGTCCTATTTTATTTAAGGAGCTGGTCCCAACATCAGTACTAGCTCTTGAAAATGCAATATATACATCTAATTCTATTTATTAAGGAAACAACTTTGGCTTATATTTTCTGTAATACTGAAACCATTTTTTCAACCTCTACTTCAGAATTTCCTTCCCTGGGGAAATGAAAGAGGAACAGGAAAAGGGAATAAGGAGTAGAAAAAGTATGACCTCATGATGTCTTTAATTACAGCATCAAAGAAGATGGCACAGAAAGAAAAATATAATGAAAATTGTACATAAAAAGATATGCAATGCAAAAGGGATCACTGCCTAGTCTTTTTGATGTCCAATGCGCCAATAGTTCTGCTAACTTTAAGAAGTGACATAAATAAAGTTAACTTAAATATTTTTTAAAAAGGGAAATTGATGCTCAATGTCAGATTATCTTGAAAAAAATCTTCAAGTATTGTGAAATGTAGGGGTTTTTTCTGCTTTTTGATAGTAAGCCAAAAGATCAGTGGAAACAGGACTCATCCAATGACTGGGACTGCTAGAGCTCTCAAAAACCAACCAACAAAAAACCCCCACAAAAACCAAAACCAAAACAAACCCTCACACCTCCCACCCCAATCTCTCCCAAAATCTCTGTCCTGAACCAAATAAATGCACACATGAGAAATCTGGAAGTCATGAATTTTAAGCCTGAGAGAGTAATGACTCCCAAAGAATGTACTTCTCCACTAGGGAAGATCATTTCACAATAAGGTTCTATTTTCCATAACAAAGAAATCATGATGAATGCCAAGTCAAGTTTGTACAGACAGTAAGTGTCTTACTCAGTCCTGTGGGTTTTTTCTTTTCCTTAGATGAGGTGGAGATTTTTGTGCATTCACATGAAAATGACCTTTAAATCTCAGTATCCGGAGAGGAGAGGAGAGGAGAGGAGACACAAAGCAAAGTGAAAAGGAAAAGGAAAAGGAAGGAATAAAACTCCGAAGAAACACAGCCTAATTTTTGGCCCAAACACCTCACTCCGTTTTATTTCACCTGACGTGAGTATGTAATGATGTTAACTCAGCCCTGATCCCACAGCGCTGTGAGTGGGGGAGGTCTGGAGAGAGCATAAAATTCCTGGCAGCATCCCGAGACGCCACAAACCCTGACAATGCTGCCACCTATGGACCAAAAGTGCCAACATCAGCTCCGCGGAGCGGCTCGCAGGCACACTCAGCGATGCGAGGAGCAGAACAGTGCGAGCAAATCCAGGCTCCTGCACAAGCTCAATTCACCTGGTGAACTGATGGAGCGGCTACTTTGGCTTATCTAGTTCAATGCTTTCATATAATTTAATTACGATCATCACACAGCAACCTAACCTGTCTACAGAAATTATGAGCTGCAACTCCAGACCCCATATGAACTCTTTTGCCCAATTAAAGCTAAGAAGCTTTCTATAGAAAGATTTTTTTTTTTTCCTTAAAGCACACACAAGGAGCAATGGAGCATGATATGCCTTTCTTCACATTAAGGTAATTATGTAAAGGCTGTAGCATTAAAAATACTTGCTGAAGTCCAAAATTCACACTGCTATTGCAGATATTTAAGGCTGTCATTTAAAAGATATTGCTACAATTTTCCTATTCTATAGAAGAACATGGGTGATTAGACCTAATGCCTTCAGATATCTTCATATCACTCTCCTAATATTAGCATTTACAACTAAAATACTGTGATAATCTAGAAAACTAATTTTTTAAAATCTTTTTGGGAATAACCATCTGTATTTACACCTTCAATTTGGTCTTTTCATTGTATTTCCATTTATAAATAATATATATTTCATATAATAAATCATCATTGCTATTTTATTTTCACTACTGGCAAGTTCTCTCCCTTTTTAATCTTACAGTCGTTACTAAGAAGATAGTTCACCTAGCTGGAGTAAAGTAGCCCTTAANCTCAATTAATCTACCAATGTTTTACTGTTACACAGCAAATAATGCAAGATGAAAGGGTGCAGTAGAGAACAAGCTGGTAGGCTCTTACCTATGCAGCCATGGAGGGGCTGGAGACGACAGAAGGGTGAGCAAATCTTAGGTGCCACTTTCTACTCCCAAAAATATCTCTGCATATCACATTGCAATCACTGAACAAAATGCAGAAGCAGAAACCTGACAGGACTCAAAGTAGACAAAAATGGTGCTGGCAGGCAGGCTCCAAAAAATATAGGATTTCTGTAAATTATTGGCTATCTGTAGATCCTTGGAGAACCTACAGGAGTTTTTTGAGCACCTTTCCAAACTGACTGATATTCCTAATGTGTTGTACCAAAACATTAAGGTAAATCATGATAATATTTGCCACGTCTTGTACATTTCAAGCATCAATCTGCAAAGTAGTCAGTTCTACAGTTACACACATCCTCCTATATCTTCATTCTTTCCCATCTGAACACTAGTCAGCTAACTTGCTATAGTGGCATCAAACTTTCAGTACTTGGGAAATACCCCAATTAAACTAAATTTTGTCCTCATTTATTTTCATGCTACCCATGCGCCAAAGGAAGACCCTGATATAGCTAACAGAATAAAATTAGCATTGGTAGGCAATGTGGAATGGAGAATCAATCCCACAAACTGAGTAAGAAGAACTTGAGAAGTTAGAATATCTTCTATATTTTCTTGAAAGTAATAGCACAGTGGTTTTTAAACATATTCATTAGTAACTTCTTATTTATTATGCACATGCATAAAAGTGAGAATAAGAGTTATCCTATTAAAACCAATAGAAGTACTCCTGTGATTAAAATTTCATTTATGCTGAAATAGGGCCTTACATTCTACATACACTTCCATTCAATATGTGCATATTGTGAATATTAAATAATGTTAAATTACCCCCTTTTTCATAATAGAATCAGCTTGACAGTTACAATGTTGAAGCACTAAGCAGCACATATTACAATGGCAGCTCCCTATCATGCGGTAATTTTCTTCCTTTTAATATTCTTGAAATTTAGCTCTCACAAGTAGGTGAAATGATTCTGTCTTTGAAAAGTAATTTGGCATGCTCCTTTAGACTAGTCAGTAAGACTCTACTCTCTCATGTATCAATGTCTTTGAGTAACATGAGTTTGTTGAGACTTGCTGCTTCTCAGTTTTCTTAAGGAGCAGAACAAGGATGGAGAAATTAGTTCATCCAAGATTCCCATTTGAGGAACATGGGCCACCACCTCCACTTTGACCACCACTGTGGAGCCCTCTTTTTTTTTCCACAACGGTGGAGTGGAAGGTTGGAAGGAGGACAACAAGGCAAAAAATTTTATCTTTCACTTCCCATAAGATACTGGGTGCTTTGGTTTTCTTCCTGAGCTTAAAGAGTACTAAAGGTGAGGGTACAAGTAGAGCTCTCCACTGCATTCTTCTTGGGCACCATGACAGGTCTAAGGTCTCCTTAATCATTTAATGAAGTCGGGAGTCCACAGATTTAGGAGGTGAAAGAAAGAACTGCATGACTAGTTGTAGAACCAGTAGATACTGAATACAACACACCTTGCTTTCATTAAATGTCACTACCGTGATTTAGGCAAAGAAAAGGAGATCAATGACAGGTGATAAACACCACTCTTTTAGGAATTAGGTATTGGGGCAGACAGTGAGCTCAGAAATTCTGGGACAGGGTCAGATGTTGTGTCTTTTTGCTGGAAGTGTCAGGATCTGTGTGCAGTCTTCCCAGAATATAGATTTCCATGGATGTTCCATGGATGTCCCCATGGCTAAACCCCCCTCCACCTCAGGGTATGATTAGAATTTTCTACCTTCTGAAAGACAAAACACAAAGGTGAAATTATTGCAGTCCTGCCACTTGAGGGTTAGTAACTGTATTTCTGTAACTCAAAACCAGATTTTATCTGTAAAGAATCTGCATTTGGAAGGAAAGCTGCACTAAAAAAAAAGAAAAAAGATCAGGCATATCATCTATGATTCTATCGGTTGTGACTTTATCTGACAGCTCACAGGAATGTCACAGTAAACAGCAATCCAAAGAGAATAATAGATTCCTAAACATTAAAGACAGAAAAGTCCATTTTTTAATGACTGTTTTGTGGTGGTGCATTATTATATATTAGGCAATCTATTGCTTTCCCCCATATTATTTTAAATTTTTCTCCAAATCTACATCCTTCATAGATTTTTGTTTAAGAGATCTAAGTTTATTCAGTCTGCTTTACCAGATAATAGAACAATTCTGCAATTAACGTCCCTCTCTGAAAATATGACTTCATTGGACTTCAGAAATGTTAACTATATTTGGTTTAGATTGGGTTAAAAATACAGATTAACTTAAATAAAACGCCCATTATTAAAAACTGAACACTGTGGCTAGGAAATACTGAAAAAGTAAATACTTGCATTTATGACTCATTGTTTGTAGGATTAACAACTCTTTTAAATACTAGCTTGATTTAGCTGTAACAAGTGCATTGACGTAAATATAATAGGACATTCCTAAGGGGAATTGCAATTCTAAAAAAATTTGGAAATTCCATATTTACTACAATAAATGTTACGCCAAAAAATTTTATAGCTACCAGAAACATAAAAAATACTATACCCAAAGCTAGAAAACTGTTCTAGTACAAAGAATGCCTAATATATACCCTCCAAAATACACAGTATATCCCTAGTAAAGATATAAATTATGGTTGCAAATGAGACCACAAACAAAATTTTGCTCAAGGCATGAATCATAAATTCAAACAATAATCATCTCCTGCATGAGGCACAACTACTTTGTTTACTTCTTATACCCTGTTTCCTAAACATGAAGATGAAAGTAGGTCAAGTAAATTTAGCATCTTTTCACATGAAGTATGTTATGATAGCGGGTGGCACAGCCTAATTTACAATTACATGAGTTTACATGAATATGAAAATATGTGTTTTCACTGTGCTGTGTCATTACACATATTGACATTTTACTCACAATGACACAGAATCATAGAAAACACCCAAGATTTGGCGAAGGGAGGGGGCAGAAAGGGAGAGAAATATTTACCACAGTTGCAGCCTGAACAAAATATTGATGTATTAGGAAAGAACTTCATATGATGTTGAATGTTATTTTTATAACTGCTTGTAGGTATGTTTATGCAGTGAGTTACAAGGGAAGAAGAGGAAAACTGAGAAACCACTGTTTTATTTACTTTCTAAAAAGTTTCAATTTTGTTGCACCTAATAAACAAGAAAAAGCTTTTCTGAGAAATTTTCAAAATTTAACAGCCATGTTTCTTAACATTGGATCAAAATGCAAAAGAAACTTTAAATCAAAAGTTGTAATCTAAAATTTGGTTATTCATCATTCTGCCATTAAGTTTCAAGCATGATTAATCTAGGAAACTTACTTGAAAAAAGAAATAAGTGTTTTGTTTTATTATAACGATCTTCTTTTATGGAAGGAAGAAGGATTTTGGTGTGGACAAAGAACATTATTTCTGGAACAAACAGGTTCAAAAAAAGTTTCTCATCAGTTGTGGATGAATATCTTGCTGACACATTAGTCTATCAAGACCAGAATATGACTTGTGATAAACTAAGACTTATTTATCCAACTTTAATGGAATAAAAGGTACTGCAAGCAACATAAATTTTGTCTTCAAAGAAGCATCCTTATCTGCATATATGGCTGGATGACTAAGCATATTTAATAAAGGAGAGGAAAAGAATGGGAGAAGGTCATATACCAGGAGCTGCTTCCACATAAATCAATTTTATCACATTAGTTGTAGAAAGTGTTTAACAAAATGCTGGGTTCTAGCATACATTCATACGGTCCCAAGTCTAAGTCTATCAGAAACTGCAAAAAGAGTGGATTTCTTCCTGAGCCACAGGGCTTAAATCTTCAACTCAGCAAAGTACTCTGAAATTCACTCATGATCCAGGAATCAAGTCACGCATTTGAGGTAAGCATGAGGTGAAATTCTTTGCGGAGGTACAGGCACTGGCAGCTTCCTGAACTAACACAGCCTCACTCTTAAACTATGCTGAATACCTGAAGAAACTTGTCCATTATAAGAGGCATCCCATTCTAGTTAGGCTTCATTATCATTAGTTGCATTATTTGAATATGACACAGTGTTTTGAAATTTGGAGTGGTTTTTGCAGCTGAGACCTTGTCTTCAATTTCAACCAAAATCACTTTTTTCCTGTCAAGTTATGAAATTCTAAAACCAGGGAAATATAACTTAAAAAAGTGTAAGTTAAAAAACAGGAAACAAATCTTTTCTTGTAGTTTGATCAGAATAATCCCAAATAACTAATGAGAAATATAATCATATGTTTACTGTGTTTGCCACAGTAAAACTAAACACAGATTGCACTAAAACTAAATGCAGATGAACTAACACAAAGTTTTGCCATTTTTAAGACTTACCCAAATACTATGAACCAAAATTTAGTCACTCTCTCTATATATTTTAATGAGTGGAAAGAATAAAGAGGCTCCAATACAAAGGTAAATAATATTACGCAGTTGTCTTACATTTCCAGTGTCTGAGTAACTTGATTTTATAAAGAAAAATTTTTTAAATCAGACATGATGTTCTGTAATATCTATCTTAATGAAGAGATTCTATCATGGGCTCTTTCCTTTTTCATTTGCAATTGTTTTACATGTCTATGGCAATTCCAACACTTACTTGCTAAAAAAAAGAGCACCATTTGAATGCTGTACTTTTACTTCTTTTTGCAATGAGGCAGCTGAAAACAAGGAGCAGCAGCAACAAAAGCTGAAGAGCCACTGCCTTTTTGGACAACATATTCTTTGCAAATCACCATTTGAACATCATAGATAATAGTGATTTTTTGACATTGTAAAAGAATACACTCAGCATGTGTATCCACTGGTTACTAGACTGGCCAAAAGAAATCATACTTTGTAAGTAGGAGAATTAAGTCACTAAATAGTGAATAAAGTAATTCTAAATATATTTACAAAAGCTGCAGGATGCTCCATATACTGAAAAATGGCAGGGCATAGTTATTAATCAGCTGCTTGCTATCCCAGGTTATTTGCAAATAAGAACTGACTCTGAGGCTTTGGAATAAATAATGGTATAGAGTCAGTACCCAAAATATAGTTATGTGGTATTCCCAGCATTATCTATTTAGTACCTTGGCAAAATAAACCTCAGTAAACGGGCTTGTCTGTGTTAAGAAAGTCAAAAGAATTGTGAAATGTGTTGGCATTTTTACTGCTACTGACATTTGTTCACTAGTTACTCACCAAGATACATATTTCAGCCTGACCACTGAAAAGCTTTCAAGGGTGAACAACTTTCAGCCACAGTATAGAATTGTGGCTCTATGCTGCTGAAAGCTTATATTTCACCTCTACGCTGAGCTCTGCCTGTGTTCTAATTCCTTCTCCTTCCAGGATCTTTCCTAGCTTCGCAAATGTCCTCATTGAGATAACGTGCCAGAAGCAGCAAGTGCTAGAAGGACAAAGGTTAACATTTCCTCCTATGGAAAACCATAGCAATGACATTTTACCCTCACAAAGCATTTGGCTCTCTGCAGCCGACTTATTAAAGTGCATGTATTCATGCTAAGTACCCTGATATCTAAACTCTTCTTAAGGTTTTGCTTTCAACAGAATACTCAAGTCTACAGCCAAACCTGGCCCTGGTCAGTAACCCAGGAAGAGAGATTGATGCAAAAACCTGCTAGTCTGGGCTAAAGTACTGCCAGTTAAGGTGTAATGTCGCCCTGGGGGAAGCAATGTATTCCTTCAGCCAGCTTGCAGATACTTAGGGATCTTCACATCAGACTTACAGAGGTTTGTTTACCAGAGAGAATTCCTTTTTCCTTATTTAACCCACTAAAAGTAGGCAAGATCTATTTCTGGGTCCATAAAACCCACACAATTTCAAGAAGATATTTTTCCTGTCAGCAGATGAACATTGGACAGTCACAGCAGACCCAAATAACAGTGTCTACAATGACAATTATAAAGAATGCTGCATTTTGAGTATACACATATAAGCAACAAATTCCACATGGTTTTTCTCAAAATGATATCTTCTATAATGAAATAAATAAGAATAGATGAGCACTCAATACTTCCATAATATATTCCTCCTAAGCTCCTTTCATTAAAAATGTATTTCTGGACATACATTTAGCACATATGAATGCTGTTTTTAACTTAAGGGACTTTTCCAGAGAGTTCTTGCTTGCCAGGAAATTACAAAATGTGAATTTGAAATTTCCATGAAATATTACTCTTTGATGTCTTCCCCATATCCACTTTTGTTTGTTTGTTTTTGTTGGTTTTTTGGTTGGTTGGGGTTTTTTATGACCAGGGTTCCCCAAATGCATTTTGTTGTAAAGGCCAGAGTCAAGATATATCCTTTGCAGGGCAAGAAAAGGGAGGAATAATTAACAAGTAAATATGATATACCCCACATGAGCTCCAAGCAGAACTTTTATTAATTTTAAAACCAAATAAGAGGGGGGATGGGTTTTGGTTTGTTTGTTTGTTTGCTTTTTAATCAATATGCCTAAGCTCCCAATGCTTTGTGCATTTCTCCTATACAGAACACAGAACAATGCAGTTCTTTCCAGTCAAACAGAAAGGTCAGATAGATAATTATTCCCTCTGCCAAAGTGGTGACAGACTAAACTAATACGTAAGAATTTTTAGGTTGCATTATAAGTGAAAGTTAATGTTGCTCTACAGTTATCAAAAAGGTGTTTTGCTAATATGTGAGAAGCTATGATGCATGACTAGCATTTGGGTACTTTCTAAGTGTCTAAGAGCTGCCATTGAATACACCATTGATGCTACTGAATAGCCAATGCAGCTTGATTAAAAAAATAATGAAATTAATAAAGAAAGATAGGAAATGTGGAAGAATTGAGCCATAACATATCTAAGGTTTTGTTAGTTGCAAAAAACAAGGACTTACATTTTCAGGGGTTTTTAAGAAATATGGGTCAAATCAATATAATTTTTGAAATATGCATATTTATAAAATTTCTCAGGACATCTATTTGCTAATAGAACTTTGAATTTACACATTTTGAAAAAAAATACGCTAGTAGAATCATCTCATTATTATTCTTCCCTCCTTTAATCTGCTCAGCAAATATTAATAAAAGTGCAGATTACTTCTTCTAAAGCACAAACTCCCACAACTACCCCCACTGAAGTTTTGAGCTTTGAAGATTTAATTTACTTAAACAATAAAGAATGAAACCTCATAACATACTGAGCATTAAGCTAAAGACAGGAACTGACCTTTAAAATGGCCAAGTGACCAAGCCCTTGGCATGACTGCAGAGGAGTGCAAGCAGTTTTTCCTACAACAGTAGCAGTGGTTATGCATGAGAATGTTCAAAGTCTATGTTTAAATCTTTTTTAATTTTCCCTATTTTTAAAGAAACCCCTATGAATTCAGGGAAACTGATTACAATGAAAATCGAAAGTTGTCTGAAAACCGCATCTTTTAAATAACCAGTCAGCTTTTGTCACACATGAGTCACCTTCATTACCTGTGTCACCAGCAATTTACAAATCTTTCACACACCTGAAGCATAATATATGAGACTTTTATTCATATGTGGTATCTTCTAATGCAAATCTGTCTTCAGTGTAAAACCAGGGCTTCTGTGCTGTAGGTGGAAGGAAGGGTGAAAAACACTCTACCAACAGATAACCATCTGGCAGATTCCCTTTCTCTCTCCACTATCTCCATGTGATTTTTATCACTTTACAAAATGTCATTAAGCAAACAGAGACGACCACAAGCAAACCTTTAGTTTCACAAAATCATGTTTTATAAACTGTTGAGAAACACTGACATGTAATGAAACCCTATTCCCTATATGTCTTCCTCTCTGTAAATGATTTCTTTCCCTCCCTTCATGTATAAATAAACAGAAATGTGTCTGTGTATTTGCTGCTTGGTCTTTTCTCTTTGTTTTTTTTTCCTTTCTTTTTTTTTTTTTTTTTTTTTTTAATTTGGTCATCATAATCAAGGGCTATTACAGCAATAGATCTTATCTTTAGAATGGCAGTCCCCTTGCACCTTCAGTTCAGATTTTTGTTTATGCTTGGCTGCAATTGTGGCTGTTTCTGATAGTTTTAGGTCAGCCATGACAGACTATGGGTGACACTAAATAAACAAGCTGGGAGTCTGTGACTAAGAAGGAATGATACTGGTTCTCAGAGTTTGATTTTCTCTGGTTAATCAACAATTTGTTCAGAATAACTCATTGTGAAAAGCAACTGTTTGCTGGACTACACATATTATGCTGTAAGGTTAAAAAAAATATTAAAATCCCCTCAAAACTCACATAGGCAAGCAGAATGAACAAATCATGCTCAGTCTTGGCTTGGTTAGAGCAGGCTGAAGAACTTATTTGTTTATTTAATTTATGTTCAGCTATTTCTTCCTGTCTCCTCCCTTCCTTCTCTCAGTTACATTCCAAGGCAGTAAGCTGATCTGAATACAGTCTGTCGGGGAGTAGATAGAACACTTCCTTACAGCCTGCTCAAGGAGGATAAAAAAATTCAATGACCAATTTACTAACTGTACTCATGGAAGAAGAGGTAGAATAAGATCCCATGAGAAGGGATAAAATATCCAAATTAAATGGGTACCTGCTTCAGTTCTCTTGATATTACTGTCTGTATTGAAAGATTTTACGCATTTCTTACAACTTCTGCTTCTATAGTCATATCATTATGTCAGTTTCTAAACTCAGTTTTCATTCACTAATTTTTTTAATTGTATCGCTTGCCTCCATGGTCATGGAGGAAGCCCTTAAATATGCGTACCCTAAGGCTGAAATGCCAACCCAATAATAATAATAAAACCTTATTTTTATGCATTTATTTTTAAACTCCAGGAATTTTAGGTCAATTTTGTGATTAGGAAGACTATGAGAACAGACTCTTTTAAAGTCTGAGGCTGGTGATGCTGCCTACCTGGGATTATGAAAGTATTATAAATTCTCATTTTTAATATGATGTTTTTACCTGGAATAATAAAGATTCAAACTTAATGTAAATTACAATAACAATAAATTATTTTAATGAAATTTTCACTTGTTTAAAACTTGGCCCGGAAGTCCTATGCAGGCTGAGAGTCAGCCATTGAGCTACCCAGGGGCAAGCAGTGTCTCAGTGCAGTTTCTAGTGCAGACATCCCTTTCAGTTACCAAAACATCATACTGCACATCTTCTTACAAAACTTTTACAGAGTAGTGAATAGTTAGAAAATCTACTGTACCTAAACTTCCATAGAAGTGGACTTTCTGAAACTGGATGACTTGTTATGTGCTGGTAAATGAGAAGAAATTTTTGTGAAGAGGTTTACTAGCACCTGGGAAGTTGTAGGTGTCCTGTTTATAATTCAACTAACATGGCTCACCAAAGTATGAGCTAAACTATTTCTTAAGCTCACCTTGGTCATAGCATCCTGATGCAACATCGAGTAGCTACCTAAACTAAAACATGGAATTGTATGGAAATAGTGTAAATATGATATTCTTGAGTCTTGCCTACTGCCGGAATGTATCATGATCCTGTTGAAAACTAACTATCAGGTTATCAGTGTCCAAGTTTAACATTGCCTAGGGTTATTTTATTTTTAAATTGCTTCTATATCCACCAGAATCAACTCAGCTAAGTCTTCAACAACCCAGGCCTTTAGAATCAAACCTTCGCCAGCACTACTATGGTTTAATTAGCTGCGTATTTGCCTCCTGGCCAGATCCAATAAATATGCATGTATTGGCACAGCTGCATCTCAGCATGCATACTTAAATTAAAAATGTTTCCTTTGATGCTCTGGCAATCTTGGCATTCATTCACTTTGCCAGAAGCAGTATCAAATCACAAAATACTTATCCAGTCATCATCACAATGTACAATCATGGAAATGTTTTACCAGTTTAGCTGTTCATATTATGTGTGCAGTAACCTGAAATTCTTCTTGCTTACTGTACAGTTATGGAGAAGGATGCTCCCATGCTTCTCATGACTGAAAGGTATTCCCATATGCCAAATAAGATGAAGCTGGCCAAAAAACACCTGTCTTCTACTGAGATTACTTGCACTAATTTATTCTGAAAGTGTTATTTTCATAACTACAGTTGCATTTTCTATCTAAAAGATGCAGAATTAATTTGTTTTGTTTTCTCCACTTGACATTAGCAGCTTTATGGAACAATGACCTCGCTAGTCACTGATGATGAATTATTAGCTATTTTTACCAAAAAAAGAGGAAAATCGAATGTTATACGGTCTTTTTAAAAGACACACTGAAAGGGTGTATAATGGTATACGTTTCTTTCCACTCTTGACCTCTCTGCACTAAACTCCAGTCTAGTCACAGGAGCAGAGGAGGTAATACCTGTAAGACAGACATGTATACTTGTCACAGCAATAGGAATTTCAACCAACCTGAAATTACTAAGCAACACAGTATGTGTGGGTGGCAAGGAGTGATCTGAGGGATATTAGGGAAAGGGATCAGATCAGGGGTTGCACCAGAATTCAAAGCACTTTCTTCTCTTCCTACTGAGATACCCTGAGAATTCAATAAATCTCTTCTATAAATACTTAACATGCTTCAAGTCTGCAGTGGAAATCCATCAGCTTAAAAATTCTGATGTGTTATCAGAGAGCATATAGAGAAACTAGATAAATAGTCACTTTCTCTGAAGATGGTTAAGGTATCCTGTTATTTCTTCTGAAATCTAGCATGGTTGTTTATTTTTATACAAACATTAAATGTGGACAAATAAAATCCTTACAGTGAGATTCTTCATCATGCTTATCAGGAATTCTACTTGCAGATTGGGAAAAAATCTTTATTGACACCATTTGCTGCTTGAAGTTTTTCAAAACAGAACACAAACAAAAGAGAGAAATAAAATCTCTCCTTTCACAGTACAATTCTCAACCTACCAGAAACAAACCCAGAGCTCACTCTCAATTTATGGAGCTAGATCTACTATGGTAAAACCAGAACAAAGAAACATTTATTGGTCAGCACATTCATTAAAAATTATAATCAATATCTGTTAAAACATATTTTAAAAAATCCTGCTACACCACACTGCACAACATCTGCTACATCACCATTGTTTTTTAAATCTAGTTGTCAAAACAGTTTTGCACATGGTTTGATGCATTCTTAAACATCACCTGCTTGAAAGTTGAAAGTCCATTGGAGAGAAAATCATTTTGCACTAAGATAGCAGATAGAGATTCAGCTATATCAAAGGTATAATTGCCAACACTGAATTTTCTCCTGACCATTAAAGGTTATTCTGAGGAAGAAAATTAAGAATATTATTTTCTGAGAAACACAGTTGGATTAGAAACTGAAAACGAAATGTGATTTTCCAGCTCAGTTAAACTCTAGAATTGCCACTGCACACTTCCATGAAATAGAATATTTCACAAGCCTTACATGTGCTGTGTGTTACTGTAAATCTAGAACACTTATTTTTTTCAAATTGTAAATAGTCCTATACTGATTAGTGAAATACTGAATGATGCTGGTAGAAAAATAATCTATAAGCTTCAAGGAAAATACCAGGATTTCATGTGCTGGGTTTTGATTTTTTTTTTTCTGATCCAAATTTTCCCCAAAATCTGAAATTTTAAAATTCTTATTGGGAAATAAAATCCCAATTCAGGATCATTAAAACATTTTATTATGATAAAATTAGGGTTTCTCATTAATACAAGAACAGTTTAATACTAAATTTTAATTACTAATTTCTCTGATACACGAAAATTGATTAAATTTTTAAATAAATAGCTTTAACTAAAAGAGCAAAAGAGAAAAATGTTGGCTTCTTTGCAAGAAAATTTAAGGGAAAGAGGCTTGTTCTTCTGAAATTACTTGAAATTAGTTGAATTGCACTTTCTGATGGAAAATTTCCAGAGAAAATTTCTCATCCAGGATAAAAACAGGTGCTTCCTCTGAACTGTATTTCCATGTTTAGGTTGATTTTCTTGATGTTTTGTTGTCCCTGAGTATACAAAATAATAAAAGTAATCATACATTCTTCAGGAATCTCCAGGAGGGTATTAAATTAAGCTAGCAGCACTGATACTTCTATTCATGTTGAAATAATTAACAATTCCAAGGATATTAATGGTGTATTGTACGGGTATTTTAGACTGCGTAGGATGAAAGAAAAAACCTTTTGGTGACTCTTGCTCCTACTAAAATTTAATTACCTTTACTTGCTGACCTCATGTTTTATGTAACAGTACACTCCAAAAATGACCTCATAAATGGTTACTAATATAAAGGTAAAGTCTTCTTTTTTTTTTTTCTACAAACCAGCACAGCATAAATGGTTTTATTTTTAGGGTTTTTTAAAGTACTTTTGCAAAGTATTCTTATAATAGCTAACATTATATATTCCAGCATTACCTGTGGGACCAACTAACTGAATTTAATTGAAGTCAGAATGCCTCACTTTGACAAGGTCACTTTTTAAAAGCTATCATTGCACAGGATTTTTGATTTTTCTTTTCTGAACTAGCTAAAACTTGTAAAATCATTGATGAAGAATTATATCTTTGCCATCAAATATTAGTAAAGACAAAAGTGAAAATGTTACTATTAATGGACATAAAATTCATGGATTATGATGATCTGTACTAAATCTGGAAGGCTGTACCTGACTAGTAAAAAAAAAAAAATTAACTGTGGACAAAGAACATCAGTTTTCAGCAGATACTTAAAATGAACTGTTTAATTTTGCAAATTTAGAGAGGTAGGGTAAAATTCACCTCTGATTTCACTGTAATAATTGTTGAAGGCAGACTGTTTTTTTACCTCCCTAAAAGAAGCAGGGGAAATTATTCAGATTAAAATCTCCATACAATTTTAATATCAGAATAAAAGGTATGACATAATGTGTTTTGCCTTCATTCAATCACATTAAATAAGATAAATATAAGAGCTAATAAGTAGGTACTGAAACCAAAAGGTCTCAAGATGGAAATGGAAGCATTTTAAAGAATAAAGCATTTAGCTGTTCAAACATACGGTCAAAGATGAGGAGAATTTTCAATACCTCAAAAAATATTACCAAAATTCATCTGAAAAAGCACAGCATGTCGGAAGTACCCTACAGTCTCAGATATTAGGAAAATAAAACATTTTACATTGACATAAAAGAATCCTTATAAAAGCTTGTTTTGAAAGGGAATATGGAACAATCTCTCCATCTGATATATAAAAGGAAAATCAAAGATGTTTTGAATTTTTTGCACTCTTTTTTTTTCATAGTTTTCTCTTTTTATATTGCTTCTTTTTTTTCATTTTAGCAATATAAAATAATAAAGAGTAAAGGAAAAATAACTGGGAAATAAAGTAAATCAAATTAAAGACTGCAGGGAAATATTTTTAATACAATTGCTTTTCTGAAAATGTAGCATAAAATACAACAATTTTATATTAGATTTTTAGCTGGATTTAAAAACAGAGTGATAATTCAGAATTCCAGAGAATGACAAAGAGAAACAAATTTCCTAGCTGTCTTACTAGAAGAAATATGATGAAGAAATAATCTCCTGGGAAGGTGTTTTCTGAAAGTCAAAGAAAATTTTTAATATTTTCCTTTCTGATGAGATAATTTCACTTCATAAGTGAGTACCTAAATGCAGTTTCTGAAAACATGCAAATAACACCTATTATTTTGCTACATTTTACATACAAAAATAGACTAATGAGGCAGACAGTACCATCAACAACTAAAAGCCTCATTTTTTGGACATCTCTCGGTGGCAGTTTTCATTTTTTCTGGGAGAAAAAGTCACATACATGTCAATATAGCTCCTCTTCCATACATTTAAATCAGAGGAAACATGATTAATTTTTTAATTGAAGGGAAGGAATTCTCTATGAAAACATTAGAAATTGTGGACCTCAGATATTCAAACTTCCTTGGACAAAATTTTTTAAATTAAGTTTTATGTTTAGTGCATTTCTGTGTGTTTCTAAGGCATGCATATATTTGTCAAGAGGTCAGGAATCTTCTAAGCCAAACAAATCAGAGGACATAGCTAGTCATTGACACACATTGCAAATTGTTAAACAAATTCCAACACATAATTTTGTATTCATGAAGCTAAGACATATTTTCATAGATAAAACAACTATATCTGATATTTTCTGAACATTAATATGTGCTTTAGGGCTAGTGTCCATTAGTATGTATACAAATGTATGTTTTGCCCTGGACAAAACTTTGATGTGCATTGATACTCCTCTTGAGTAAAATTTGAGTGTCAATGTTTGCCTTGTAACTATGAGATGGCTCTAATGACCAGAGCATTTGCTGTGAAATATTATCTACAGATATATTTTTTAGAATCAGTAAATGTGGGGGTTTATGTTTTATACAACTGCCCAAAGGCATTCAAATATTTTTGAAGACAAAACCAACATAACAAACCTAAATTTTCCCACAATGAGCTATACAAAAAGAGTCCCAAACTTTCTAAAGTATCTTAATGAGGGTTAAAGGTCACTGCTAAGTAAAACTGAGAAACAGAAAGGACCAGGATCCTGTTTCCATTTTAATGTCCCTCATGTTTATGTTTTGCTGTCGGCAGGGGAAAGGCTGAAACAATTCCACTTACAAGGAGGTTACAAACAGGCTGACTATTGCAGCTGGCTGGAAGAAAAAGTTTGTGCTCCACAGGTCTAAGGTGAATGCAAGTTCAGACAGACCAGACACGTGTTAAGCACTGGGCTTATAGCTGACATTTCTCTGCAAATCCTTTCCTAAAACTTACAATCTAAGCTGTGGCCTCAATTCCAGTTTCCTTAAATTATGTTCCACAGACCCAAACCAATAATACTCAATTTTAATTTTAACGTCCTCACCATTACTAAAACTAAAATTTTATAGAGAACGTTCAATTATAAAGATGTGTTGTGCCTGCAATTAGCATAACATTAAAAAGAGGAAGATTTTAAATTCAAAGGTCTCTGGAATAGAAAACAATTTCTAATGATAGTCATCAAAGCAATATGGTGAACCTTAACCTGTCTTTAATCACTTCTAAATTTTGAGTCCTAAAAACAGACTGCTACTTTTCTGAATTTCATTTTAGTGTCTTGAAACCACTGTTATGATTCTAAAGAAATATTTTCTTCTTAAAAATGTATGTATTACTCTGCTAAGCACATTCTGCTCCTACTACCTAGAATGTGTAGCATACTGAGTTGTGAAAGTCTGTCTTTAATCAACACGTTCACCTTAAGAGCTATGAAGTGCACTAAAATCTCTTATGTGGAATACTTTGGGAAACTAGCTCTCAACAAAGAACAGTTATTGACTGAGATATCAATAAATGAGTTTGAACTCAGCTTCTACAATGACAGCTACCCTCAATGATCAAAATCTGGATATTTTGATTTGACATTATTTGACAGGACAGTTACACTTACTTAAGATGAGATCAACATAAACTGACTTCTATACAACAACAATGGAAGAAATCTCAGCAATCACTTTGCCATGGTCAGAAGATATGAAATGGATTTCTAAGTGGAAATTACCCAACTGTAATTATTATAGTAATGATTCTGGAAAGCCTGTACCACCAAATGCCCCTTAACTACTTTTTGTTTAGTTCTAGACAATGAACAAAACCCACAACTTCTTGTGAAGGTTGGTGTAAAACTGGCATGCAAATAGGTTATCATCTTCAAAGTTTACCAAATAAAATACATTTGAATTTAAGAAATAATATTTTACTGGAAAGAGATTTCCCCAGCGACTATGCAAACTTAAACCTCAACACCAGTATTTTTGTCACCAATTATGGGTGCCCTCAGTTACATGAGAGGGATACCCATGTAAGTGGTGTATTTCCCCCTACATTCCTGAATCACATTAAGCAGTTTATGGGAACTTGAGAACATTAATTTAGAAACAATATTTTCCTTTTATTTGTTTTTCCTCTTAAATGTAACTAATGGGACTTGCACTGCACTTGGTATTTTGAAGTCATCCTGAGAGAGATAGCCCCAAACAACTACCTTGTCTGACAGAAAAATAAATTACTTTATATATCACAGAGAAAAATTCAGTGAAGTAGTGGATAAATAATCCACCAGAATTTTGATTCCTGCGCACAGTATGTCTCAACAACTGACAAACTCAGCACCACTTATTTCTATTGAAAGGTTCTTCTGTTCTTGATAGTTTGCTTCTGTCTTGCCTATCCTGAATTTCAGTTGGTGTGTTCTCACTATTCTACAGATACTTTTCATAAACAAAATGGTCTTGAACATTCTTCTAGGTAAAGTAACAATTCAGTCTATCAGATTATCAGAGCGAAAACCTTCCTAGGAGTGCAGTTAGTGCCCTCCAGGTCAGCTTTCTGAAAGAAGATCTGTCTCAGAAGCCCCAGCTGGCCTTGAAGATCTTTGAGAACCAGCTGGAATAAGCTGCAGCAGTTCTGACCTCATTTGGCTGGGAGATGGATCCAAGTGTGCATTGTCATACTTGGTCCATGACAGGACTGCATTGTAGCTATCGATCTGCACCCTGTGGATATGGATTCAAACCCTGATGTCAGGCACGCCTCATCACAGTGAACTTGTCATACTTGGTCCATGAGTGGTTCCCTCACTCTGGTGCTGTTGGATAGACTGTTGTCATAGAGGCTGCTGCCTCTGCTGGCCTTGCTGTAATCCTGGGCAGCTGGCCACCCTCCCCTAGGGAGCAGCACCTGCCCTTGTTGCTTCCTAGCACATGTCCTTAATCAGAAATACAGACCTGTACTTAAATCAGTGAATAATGGCTTATTAAAAAACAAAAAAATAAAAGGAAAAAAAAAAGCTAATTCAGGCCATGAATATATTTATTGTGTATGATATTTTTAAGATAAAAATTAGTTGCAACTCCTTCCCAGTCATCTTTTCAAGATGCAATAAGAAGGATGAGCATCTACAATGCTTAAACTTGGTCAAAATTTAACATATAATTTATTAACAAAATAGCAGCACAGAATGTCTTATTAGCAAAATTTTAATTTTCTTTTTTAAACGCAGTAGTAAAACCTAAGCTCATGGAAATCTCCCTGGGTACCCTTAGAACTTTTAATGCCAGAATGAATAACTCAGTGATGGTCTATAAGAAAGGGCAGTGAAACACTGATTAGGAGATTAATAATTTCTGTAGTGTTCTGGCCAGGCTTCCTCCACTCTCCAGATATTTGCACGCAATAAATACATATGCTTCACTGCAAGTCTTTAAAAAATTTCAGGCAACTCAGGTTTAACAGATAGTTACATTACCTTCCATGAATTAATGGATGAAATTAGAGCTTTATAATTAAATTTCAAAGGGCAGATTTTGCACTGGGAGCTTATTGACACAGAAGCAAAATTACATATAAATGTTATGCAAATAAGAATTTTGAATCATACTTATACTATTGAGTTATATCTGACAATGCATCCATATTCGCTTTTAGGAGGAAACACTCAAAATTTGATTTGCAATTTGTTCAAACACCAGGGCCAAGCTCAGCAGTATGATGCTGGTATATCTATGCTGTGTTTAGTACACCATCAAATACCAGCCAGACAGGCTGCTTACAGTATGCTAGTGACAGCTCTCATGGAAGACAGAGAATAATGTAGACATATTCAGTGACACAGTTATTTCGTTAGTGTAAAACTGTCATAGCCATTGATTTCAACAAATCTTTGACAATAAACCCAATCCAGGAACTTCTCAGTGTTGTTTTTGGTATCCTGTTTTGTGATGCTCAGATGTTCACCACAAAATCCTATGAACACCCTGGAGATAATTTCTCTTTTCTTCATAAAGTATGTCATTCTTTGTTCCGTGGTTTTCACAGCTCTCAATGAAAGAGAAAAATTATCCATTGAACCAGGTTCTAAACTCCTGAAGAAATAACTAATAATGGAAAGGACCATAGACACCACAGGGGAAAAAACACTTCTAGCATTCCTAAAAGTCCTTTTACCATGTACTCCTACTTACTTTGTAATGATTGCATGTTTTCCCTTCGGGCCCACTAAAGTATTTAATTGCAATTACACTCATTTACATAGCAGATGAGGCTAATTGCTGGTATTAGTTACCAAATGTATGCTTGTATTGTGAGGGTAAAAAAATGCCCTACAGAAAAGAAAAACGACTATGCCTCTAATTAAGGAGCTATGAGTCAAAGTGAGCTTGTTCAGAGATGTAAATATAGAATCAAGGGCTTTCAGAGTTCTACAGTACATTTTATTATACCACTAGTTCCTGTATTTCAGAGATAACACTGGCAGACCTCATAGTATATACAATGAACTATTCTCATTTTCTCAGAAGCAGGGATGATAAGTTCCACATAAAGGCTCAGAGAGAGAGATCGAGATTTCTAAAATTTTTGATTAGAAATAAATATGAATATCAGGAAAGTTCTTTGTGTATAATAGATATACTGAAGTTATTATTTGAAGCAGTTCCATCACCTATTCTTTTGGGGAAATTCCCAGGAAAAGTCTTTTTTTACATTATTCAGACCTCAAACTGCTTTGTGTCAATGGACTTAATTTTGCATGCAATTGTACACAAAGATACTACACTACTAAAGTGAATGTAAGAAGCATCAGGTCAAGTGGAAACCCAGAAGAATAACAATTTCAGCCTTTGGCCCTGGATATCATTCCTAATATAAAGAATTCTTAAAAGATTTACATCTATACATCTATCTATATACAGAGAGAGAGGGTTAGTCCCGGATGGTGAAATGAAGATTTGTTAATTTTAGTTAGCTTCAGGAGGTCACAGTGAGAACAGAAGTGTGCCCATCAGTATCCTTTGGACAGGGTTGAAAAACTCCCTATACACATTTAAAAATTAACACTTTATCAAACTGTGCCTTAAATTTTTTCCTTTTCCTGGAATTGTACCAAAACTTGACAGCAGTTAAGCTGTGGGTGTGCAGAAGCACTACATATGATATTTACTATTATAATCCTTTAGGTAGTTTCCCATTAGCCTGCTATGTTTTGCCTATGCTTAAAATTGAAATTATTTTAGTTTTGGAATTTGTCACTTTGTCTTCCCATTTCATGACGAATTTTGGCCTTCCAAAAAAAAAAAAATACAACACCAAAAAACCCCCAAAAAAACAAAAAAAAAAAAAAACAAAAACCCCCCCAAAAAAAAAAAAAAAACCAAAAACAAAACCAAAAAAAACCAAAACCACAAACCAAGCCACTCCCATGCAAAAAAAAAATTAATTCCAACCTTAAAAAAGTGAATTTGCTTTTCTGTTGCCTTCCATGTAATATAATGTTAGTACTGTGTAGTATACTGCCATTCTCATATAGAAAGACTAAGTGATAAAGGACTGATAAAAATTAAAAACAAAAAATAGCAAAATAGCTTTTGCTGTAGTTGAAGAGTTATTCCTAGATGCTGCTTCATGCTAGTTTTAGATTTATCAGTGTTTGGTTACCTACACAGGTCATTTCATAAAATGAGACTGGCTATGAGCCACATTATCAGCTGCTCTCTATTTTCTTTCTGAAAAGAAGACGAAAAAAGTTTTAAAAACCCTGAAATACATTCCATGGATGTCAAGGTCTATGCCTTCTGAGTGCCTATTCTCATTAAAAATATACCTTTGTAGGACTAATCCCAAATGGTTTGACGACAGAGGTCATGCAAGTGTCATTTTTCAAGCCTGTGTGAAAATCCATTTCAAGCCATCTTTCCCTCTTATATTTCACCTCATTTCTGGAGCACTTATGCAGCATACTTACTTAGCTAAAGCACAAAATGTAAACAGGACATCCTCTCAGATAGGAGATCCCAACATGTTGAAAAGTATATGCCTTAGTTCTTAATCAGTTCTGGAAAGTATCCCAAGACTTCCACAAAAAGATACTGTTTCTGTTAATGTGGAACATAAACTTAGCCCTTAACATAAAACAAAACCAAACAACATCTGTCCTTACAGTTTGATTGTTTGTTCCATCCTAGTATAATTATTCTTGCATGACAGCAGCCCCTGCAGGCTATAGCCTTGCTTACTCTACTTTGCCCTGAAAGCACGCCCAGCATTTAGAGATGAAAACACTCTCAGAACTAGTGAACATTGTTTTAGAAATGCTTAGTGCTACAGCACAGTCACATTTTTATAATTATCTGGGATTTTTTTAAATAGTATTTTGTCAATCCAAGTTGACCAAGAAAGATTTGTGCTTCTGAAAATCACAGGTCTCTGAAGAAATCTCTCAAGATTCCAATGGGAAAAATGGTCATAGTGGAGAGATCAGTTTTTCACCACCCTGTTCATTCACAGGAATAAGGATTTCTTCTTATGTTTGATCATTATTTTAAGGCTTCTTTGCAGTTTTTTTAAACTAGTGGCTATAAAATCTGAAATGGGCATAAGAAAAAGGAAGGACATGCTCTAGTGACTACCCGTGCAGGTAATGCAAAGACAGTAGAAAGCCACACATTTTCTGTCCCTGTGACCAAAATGGGAAGCAAATGAGCTTCCAAAACAAAAAATGACTCAAGGAAGGAGGGTACACATCAGACAAGTGCTATTTCTGCAATTATAATAACTTTTCCAATATTTTCAATAGACTTGGTACTAAAGTAATATGTAGTTTAATCCCATTTGTGAACTAGTATATCCCTGGCTGAACATGTAACTTTCTTTGGTCTCTGGATCTGCAGAACTCCCCTAGGGCAGCACAACTTTGTCATAGCCTCAAGGCTGTCTCTTTCTCTTGAGGGATATATGGTTTGCCTGGAAGACTGTCAGATCTAGTCAGGTGTGAAAGCTTGGTCCTACAGGGATCACAATAATATGACCTAATCAGAAATATCTAACACCAGAAACAGATTGTGTCTTGTCTGCACCTCTCAGTGTCATGATTCAAATCATAGCTCTGATCACACAAGGCTTGGTTAAAGTTCACAGCTAAGGAGCTGACTGAATTATCTTTGTTACCTGTGTACATAAAGTACACATAAAGTTGCAAATGTTTTCTGCTATAAACATCATTATGAGAGTAGTTGTAACCCTTCCCTACCTTCTTCTGTGCAGTTCACATAGCATGAAAATGTGACACCCCTTGTTTTTGTGCTAAATGTGAAAGTTCATGGCTCCTAGCATGTCTAGTTTTCCATTGATAAATTTGTCTTTTTTGAGCACTATGGAGTTGGTGACATGGCTCTCAGAGTCAAAGTACTCCTCCCATTTCACTTAGCATTTTTACTCTGAACCCTCCACACTTTCTGTGATCACAGAGGCTGATTTCCTTTTTCATTTTAGAGATCAGTTGCACAAACATTTCAAGTATAAAATTTAACAAAGTAAAATAGAGTATTTTCAAAATGAAAATGAATAGCTGTTTTAAGATCAGCAACCTGATCCTAAAGCTTGTTTATGTTTAAGCAAGAAAAGAAATTTCACAGAAACTAGAGTCAGCTTCACACACAGTCTGTGTGCCTAAGAAATTGCCTTAGAATAAGATGGAGCTTTTGTTAAGGGACCAAATTTTCAGCTTTCCTTGTAAAAGTATACAAAGAAGACTTACCTCTAAAGACTCATGGCTCCTGGGCAGATCCCTCACAGTCACAACCTTCCTTTTGTAGGAGAGGCACTGTGAAGAAAACTGAAGCCACAGCTCATAGTTAACACAAACAATAGCCCCAGAAATCTCTGCCAAAATTATAAATTAATCACCTAGTCACTACTTTTTCCAACAGTGACCCAAAAGTTAGCAATAAAAGTTATTAATATGATTCCGTGCTTTCTAAAAGCAGTGTTGATTCTATCTTTACTTTTGCCCTTGTAATGGAAGGAATGATGCAGGAGAATAGTCCTCAGTTTTTCTCTCCTCTATTTATCTATGCTTAAAAACAGATCATGGGATTTAGAGGGCAGATGACCCACAAGCTGTAGATTGTAGTTCATTCACTTCTGTATGAGCTCTGGCTTAACTCATTCAATATTGCCATAGTTGGTCTGTGATGTGGAATGAACAGAAAAACAAAGAGCTGGAAGAAGGTAAAAGATTTGGCACTGTCACCTTGAAATTTGTTGGTAGCCTATGTGTCATTGTGCTTTTAAATGAGAATTTCTTTTTCAGTCATTAAAATTTGTTGCCTTTCAATTGTAGTATTGCAAGAACTAGCCCTGTTGAAACACTCTTCTATGTATGCTATTGGTAGGGCTATGACACCCTGAACAAGCTGCTGTTTCAAAAGTGCTATTTTTGAAAAAATAAGAAGAGCAAAATAAAAGAGCAATTTGATTGATTGTTTGTTTAATCAAAGAGCCTAATTATTTTAAATTTCATGATTTTAAGTTCTTTACGTATCTGTCAAGTCTTCATCAAGGGAATTATCCCTGTCACATCTCCACTGTATTTTTGCCATCATTTGTATTCATTGGTTCATCAAGAATTGGACACACAGTAAACAGGACTAGTAATATCTGAACATCTACTAATTAGCAGGGGAACCGTACTCTTTTTGGGTTTCTGCCAAACATCTGAGAGCTGGGAGTGAAAGGAGCTTTCCCTGAGAAGGCCTTCAGCAGCAGAAATCCCTTACAACCCATAACCCTGAGAGACTAGAAAGTGCAAGCACAGGCCCCAAAGAGCATCAAGTGTAAAGGGATATAGGCAGGGCAGCCAGGGGACACACTGATTCAGATGTCCCTCTTGAAAGTTCCACTCTTAGGACTTCCATGGAAGTGCCCGTGGTGAGTGATTAAATGGGCTTTTCTGCTGTACATCCCCTCAGCAGGACAGCTGCGGAAACATCCTCTCCCCTCTGTAAAATGAATCATCCCTGGTCAGAATGGGCGTAGCTGTTTGTGCATCTCTTATCATACTAAGGATGTGCTAATATCTTGACCTGCAAACCACAGGACCACCCAAACCTCTAGCAGCTAAGCTGAAATTATTCACTTACAATTTATCTTGGGAGGTTTCCTCTGCAGTATATTCACCCTTGAACGAGATGAAGAAAACACATAAATTTGCCCATTTAATCTGGAAATGAAAGAAGAGGATCAAGTACATTGTAAAAAGCTCTCAAAAAGTGAGATTGATAGCACAAGGCATGGTCTTCTAGATGCCATACTCAGAGGAAGATGGAGATAGACAAAAAAAATTACGCATAGTCACTTGACACGAAAGAAAGATTAAAGACTCGAACATGGGAAGTAGAGAAAAGACCACATGTAGAGCCTGGGAAGAAAAATCAGTCCTGGCAAGAAGGGTTTGCATGTCTAGACTGTTTCCCCACAGTACAATTTTCCAGACAAGCAAAGTTTGTAGAGTCTAAATCGTCTTCCTTGTCAGCCAAAAATTTTCTCTTTGGAGATCAGCATACAAATTGGATGAAAGCCTTATGTTTTGGCTGAAGGTATTGACATAACTTTGTGAAGATAAAGTTGTTGGAGGATGTACTGTGAAAAATATCCAACAAAAAAAAAAAGCAAAATTTCCATTTTCCTTTCCTTTAAATGTTCATGGTGGTTGCTGTTCACAACTAAGAGTATTTGTAAAAGTCAGAAAAGAATTACAAAATGTTTTACACGTTCTGAAAAGTTCTCATCATACGCAATGTTTCTATTTTAATAAATTTAAGCAGCTTGCCAGAAGAAATCTGAACCTATATAGAGGACATTACGGTAAATACATGTTCAAAAGGTAAAAAAAGTGTTTACATAACAACTAACAACAGGTTAGATTCAGCACATCACAGTCGGTTAAAAATGAATGCCATAAACTGGAATAACCAATATCTTCTGATAATTCACAGCAATATTAATTACATTGCCTGTTAGTACTGGGGGTTTTACACCAATAGCTGAAAGATATGTTTGGTGTACTTCATGCTATATTTGAAGAAAACCAGAAGGTCTCTTTCCCCTTAATGAAGAAAAAAAGCTAGAAATCAGAGGACCAAAGAGGTACTCCATATTCCCACTGTCAAAGAATATATGAGAACTGTTAACATGAATTACATGATTCCTATGGGAAATCAAGAGTCATGAGGATTTGATACGTAGCAAGGATCATGACTTATTACTTACCCACTTAGCACAAGACCAATTTTATAAATACACTGGTCTAATATATCATGGGAGTAGGGTTTACAGGACTTCTGACTACTCAGAGAGACAAAGTCAATAGAAGCTGCAGGGGTTCAGCTTCCTGAAAATCAGTCACTGGTAATGTAAACCTCTATCAAGCATAGATCAATAACAGGTTTTTTGAGCATACAACATAAAAGTCTTCCAGAAGATGACAAATTTAAACATACTCATAACATGTAGAAACCTTTTTTTCTCCTTTAAATGTAAGCACAAACACATTTTAAACCTAAATGCTCATAGAAAGCCAGTTTTTTCCAGGTATCCAGCAAAAGCTGCATATTTTCAACAAAAGGCAGAGATCAAGTTCCAAAGTAGAAGACAGTTTTTGGACAAGGATGTACTGAAAACTTATTAACCTGTTAAAACAAAGGGAAATCTCTTATGTCAATAGCTCCCAAGAGATGTCCAGGATCAATAGGTCAGAGCACCCTCATAGCCTCCTTAGGAATACTCAACTACAACCATTTTCCTTTTGGCTGCACCCATCTACCCCTACTCTTTCAAGTACTCGCTGAGTACCTGAAAATTTTGAAAGCCCTGCTCCTGCAATACACTGGGCTGCACCCAATCCACATTTAGTGCTCATCAAGATTTGTACCTTGCACCTGCCTGGTGTTGTCATTGGCTTTCCCTCAGTCTACTGAGAGCTGCCTGTGCACAGCAGGAGAAAGCATAAACCCAAAGCATATGATGAAGAGCTTCAACAGATGGGCTCTGGCAGATCTTTCTGCACTACTGTAAGATTTTACCCACAGATGACTGCTCTGTTTTTTGCTGTATCTTACAGCCCTATGGAAAATTTAGCAAAAAGCAGCATGTATCCACAGCTGAGCCTGTGTTCATCTTAACTATTTTCTCTGATGGCTATGCTAAGGCATAGGCATGTATCTCTTTTATCAACACCTTCAGTCCTAAATCTTCTTTAGAAATAGAAGACATGCAGACAGGTGTGATGATATACAAATTGTCATAATAAGAACGGACAGAGCTTGTCTGACTAAGGCCCAGGATGAAGCTCAGCTTCTGTATAATACCTTATAGATTTGCTACCTGGGGATTACAGGTATGTGCTGCAGCGGCAAGGGGACAGATATCTGTGATTGAATAGTTTTTTTGCAAGTCTTTTGTGCAGTTCATTGATTCAAAAACGTAAATGTGGCTACCAAGAGGGAGAGGAACAGTAATGGAGAGAGAGACACACACATATAGAGAGGGAGAGAGGGAGGAAAAAGAGAAAGAGAGAGTATGAGAAGAAAAAGAAAGGAACATATTCCATGAGTACATATATAACAGTGTGATATTATGTAATGACTTCAATAACTTCCCTACCCAGGAGATTAGGAATGTCATGATTGTTTTCCTAACCTGAAAGTATTTTTCTGGGAAAAGGTGAAAAAGGCATTCTTTTTAAAGTTGTTGCGGGACTTTTAGGTGGCATTGTCTTCAGTTATATGTATATCCATGTATCTATGTAAACTGTAATTTAACAAACCATTCTGCTCCCCAGCCTATTGGCGGACGGAAGGAAGGAAAGAGATCAGTGGAGAGGAATGTTTAAATAGCTTCTTGTTTTTTACTCACAGGACAGATGGCGTGCAAACGAATGAAAAATAAAACTCCAATTGACATTGTATAGCAGCTGTGCACAGTGTCAACTATAGGAAGAAACGTGGTCCACTGGATAGACTGTTTTACTAGAAATGAGGGAGCTTGGGTTCTCAGCCTAGTTTCCTACATTCAAAATGACCATACTTCTGTAAAAGATGTCTCTGTTTCTCAGTTTCTTCATTATCAGATTAGAAATATTTAGATGCTTTGTGAAGAAAAGGACAGAGATAAATGAGGAGACCTTAGTTTTTGTGGGAAAGCAAACTGAAAGCACAAAACATTTTACTTAACTAATGAGTGGTCACATTGCTTATATGAAAAAAACTGGGCTTTTTCACTGCTCTACAATTTTTTTTTTCAGTAATCAGTATTAAAATGTTGTGATACTTTTAATAAGCTTAAGATTTTGCTCACAACTCCAACAATATGAGGTTCATAAAGTTCAAGGTACTACCTTGGAAAAAGAAGGAGCCATGAATTAGTCATTTCCTGGGGAGTTTTACATTTTTTTCCAGAAGGCCAAGTTTTTCCTCTTTCGGTCTGCAAATTTGTTCTGTAATGTGGCTGACTCTTTTCTTTTTCTAGTTGCTGTGCTGGTATTGTTCTCTTCAGACTATGTCATTACATACCAATCTTTTCTGCTTTAAAGATGTTTTGGTTTGCTTGTTTGTATGCTTTTCCTTCTTAGTCATTGTCCTTAGGCCCCAGGAAGAGTTCACATTATCACTGTGATCACAGCTTAGTCTGAGAAGACACAGTTACCTCCCTACTTGAGTCAGAACACAAAACTGATGTGAATTATGTCAGTTTCCAAAGATTCAGGGCTCGCTGCAGGGATTACCTTGATTTTGATTGGTTGCAATTTTTTCAAAACAGAGTGGGAAGACTCTTTCTCATACCTGGTGTACTCTTTCCTATCAAGCCAGTATGAAAAAGCCGTGTTAAATTTTCAGAGTAGCAGTCAAGATAACATTGTGCCTCTCTCTGTTGCTTTGAAGGCTATCAGCATAGAAAGGAAGCATGTGCAAGTTTAAAGCTGCAATGATTGTGTTCAGCTACTGCCTCTTTGATATACCAGATCTTCTGTTTAGCCACTGGATTTGTGAGGGTGGGGAGGAAATATTGCTGTGATATGATTTAAGATGGTAAGTAAAAGGGTAAGAGAGTTCCCTCTCCATTCTCAGATGCTCCCTTTTCTCTGAAGGACTTCAGAACTAATTCTCTCCATGGGGGTTTACACCTGAATGAAAGAACACCTGTGCTATTGCATTCTCATAGATAGTAATATGTATCTCATTTACATAGAGTTTTTCGTTTATTAATCTAAGGGCAGACTTAATTTATCCTGAATATAGCAGTTAAGGATGATGAGGTTTAGGGAATTTCTATGCTGTGAAAGACTTGTGCCATAAATTAAACTCTTATTAACTGGCTTGCCTAGTATGCCTGTGGCATAAAAGGCCATGATATCATACAATGGCATTGATAATAAAATAGGACACAGATATCGTCTTAATATTATCCAGTTAAATAACTCCATCATACATCATGTCATCAATATTTAAGATTCTCTAAGAATATAAATTATATTGGCCCTATATGTAAATGTAAACTTCATGTGACATTAGACTAATTACTAGAAAATAACTGAAGAAAACTTGTTTATTATTGCAGTAGTGGTGGAAGTGATGAAGTGGTACAAATGCAATGTTTATCATACTGTAAACATTAAAAGTTATGACTGCACAGGAACATTTCTCAGTTAAATGGTATGTGTCAAAGAAAACTCTGCACCAAACAACAAAGAAAGGAATAAATTTTGTTCCATCATCCTTTTCTCTTTTTTTTCGTTTTTTGAACTGGATCCCCAGTGTAGCCCAGAGGATACTTTATTTATGTCCCTGCAGTTCAGGGCCTACGAACCAATTCATCATGTTTCTGCTGTGCCTCATCTGCTGTAGATGAATGACCCCTCCTATAACTTTCTGAAGTCTGTTTGACATTATGTAGATTAATGCAATAAATACACATATGTGTGCACATGTGTGTGTGGAAAAAATGCATTTATGGAATTTACTGTGCTGTGTCCCACAGCCAATCCATACAGAATTTCTAATCTAGCACTCAGTAAACACAAATGTCTCTGCAGTAGCACAAGGAAATGTGTTCTATTACGTTATATAATTTTTTTACTTAAATACTATAAAATAGATATTAGCTAGCACTGTCTTCTGCATGCAGCAATTCAAATCAGATTTATAACTTCATGTTGCATATATATTCCCACCACTCATACATGGAGTGTTTAGGAAGCTTAGAATAAAGTAACAGACCTGAACTATTTTGGGTCTCTGCTAATTCTCACCACAAACCAATTCTGTATAATTTTGAGTTTATATCTACAGCTGAATGTGTTTTTTCAGTAAGTATGTGGAAAAGGATAAGGTTTCAGAAAAGGGTAAATAAAAGGACTGCGAACCAAATTCTGCAAAAAATAATTTTCACAAATAAATTAATAATGAGAGATAGTTTAATCACTAAACTTAACAGGTTTAGTCATATGACCTTTCCTGCAAGCACAGGAAAATTTTGTCTTGCTCAAATAACCTCTCTGGCCTGAGTGGAATGAGTCAAGTTTGTATTTAACATGGGATTGAATATTTCCAGGGTCAAGTTGTATTATTTATTGGCTAGTGAGCTCTATGACCACACAAGCAATCTGATGGAGTAGATGTTTGCCAGTCTTCAACGTCTTAGTTGAAGAAGTTTAAACAGTTTTAGTTTAAAAAATCCAAAGTGAAAAATGGACAAGTACCAAAGAAGCTGCTCCTTAAAATTATTAGCTTTTGAAGTCTTTAACATCCCTGCTTGAAATAGAGTCATTAAGGTTAGTTTCTGTAGATATTTCCAATTCTTCAGGTATCTTCCATACACAGTTTAAGTCATTTGATGAATAAAAAGCTGGAAAATACTATAGATATGGAAAATATGGAAAATATATGGCAAAGAATGGCACAGCATGTTAACTAAATTCATTTAAGGAAATTAAGTAAGAACCCCTCAACAATTTCAGCTGCTTATATCTGGTATAGAAATTCATTTCTTTGCTCTCAGTTTTGGTAAGCAGCCTTCCTCACTGCTGAAGCTATAAGATGATTATGTCATTCAATAACTCTCACACCCTTTCCTGCCATTTGTCCAGTGCAGGAAACTGAGGGTTTTCTTGTCGTGTGGACAGGGAGGAAATATCCAGCAACCAAATACTGACCCTTGCATGCAAAAAGGTCCATATCCTCTTCCCGCCTGACAAGTTCCTTCCTGCCTGCTAGGAACAAATCTACTTTTCATTTTTCCAGAGTTCTTTATACAGGCCACTCAGAATGCCCTTGGGTAGGGACAAATATTTTATTAATGTAAACTTCATCCAACAGCTGGATACTTAAGGCAGCCAGGCCCAAATTCAGTAGATAATTGTGTGCGTCTTTTAACTATTGTGTTGCTGCAGCTGAGTCACTAAATGCTTTGTGCCAGGAGCTCATATGAAGTATTTACTGGTTTGTCTGACCTTAGCTTAATGAAGATATATTTGCAATTCTGACATTTTGTGAAGGCTAAACTTAGGTAAGATGAATCCTACTGTGTCTTTCCACAGCAAATTTCCACATTAACCAGAAAGTAGAAGCCTTTTTCTGGCGGTGAAAAATGGAGGTTTTATCTCCTGTCATGAAGTTACTGATCAGATAACAAAACAACCAACCAGCCAACACTCAGCTGACAGTTGATAGCAGAGAAACAGTTTCACAAGGCTTTATTTTTTTTCTGGGTTTACCAAAGTTATTGATTCTTTGAGTGAAAACTTGATTTCAAAATACAAAAGGAAACCCAGGTCATTTTATGTCTTATTCCCACTCTTCAATTATCTGGGAAAGCTCTACACAGGTTTGCCAGTCTGTGCTGTTGGAAAAACCTCAGAAGTCAGTAATTAAGCTCTTAAGAAATTCTGCCTCAGTCCCATAGCTACTATTCACTCTAAAGATAACCAGTTTACATTTAGCCTGTATTAATTTTTTAGCAGTTATAGCTATACACCTGAAACTTCCTGTTTTTCTTCTGCTTGTGTAAGCTACAAAATTAAAGTATTTTCAGGAGGAATTCAGACTGACATTTGTTAGTCTTTTCCAAAAACTGATAGGAAGAAACTAAAAACCTCCACCTTCTTACCCAAACATGTGCAAAAGTCAAATTATTAAGTAATGGAATTTTTGTAGGAAGACTATATATAAAGTGTAATTTATCAATAGTATATAGCTATTAAGAAATGTTATATCAAATTGATAAAAAGAGACTTAATTGTCAAGGGCCTTTTACCTTTCAGGCCTACAAAGGGAATACCCCAATGTCAATAAAATCTAATAGGTTGCATTAATTTGGTAGAACAGAAGAATAGTACCATTTTTTGCCTGTAGTTCTGCCCATTCTTTCAGTTGTATCTAGTCTTCAATTCCTGTTTAAATTGTTTTCAGCTGTTGACTTTCAGCATTGAGGCAGCTGAATTTCGCCATTAAACATCAGAAACTTCCCAGTAGAACGCATTGTGCAGAGACATCTATTACTTCTCATCACTATCACTTTATTCCTTAAAATAGTAATAACATGTTAATGCAGTTAATGTTTATATTGGGGTTGTGCCTGGAGGAATCAGTCAGATTAAGGCAACAGTAAAACAATATAGATTGTAAGTACACAGCTGTAACTCAAAGTGCAGCTCAAACAACATTCAGAAGTCCGTTGTTTTCAATACATCTCTATGCATTTCGTGATACTGAAAAAACCCAGTATCATTAATACGTATTTTACTATTTATAAAGTAAAACACTAAAATGAATAGAGCAATTACCTTTTCTGTCAAGCTTAAAAGTTTACTCACAGTTGTCAAAAGGCAGCATACTTTGGAATTTAATTGTGCCCACGAGAAAAATGTACGATTTTTAAAATTTCTGCTCGAGGATAAAAGGTCAAAGAATAGGCCCCGTTTCCTAATTTAGACTCAAAACTTCACCTGCAACTTCACTACACTTATGTGTTAAATAAATATAATCTAATGGAGGAAGATAGATGTCAGAAGCCTTCTTTTCTGTAATCTAAATGATGTTGTAATTCTAACAGTGTTTTTATGATATTTGAAAACAAAATTGTAAATCATTAAATCTTATACAAAGATGGATCCAATTTACAAGTGAAAATATTAATAAAGCAAACTGTTGACTTGAAATAAAAAATAAAATAAATAAATAAATAATGAAAACTAAAATTCTCTTTGTAACTTTCCTAGAACTGATGATTAACAAGTCACATTTTTTTCTGACATTATTATTGTCATTGGCTTCAATATGACTTTCATTGGCATGTGCTCCAAGGTAGGATAGTGCATTTACAGAGGTTTGATCCAGCAGCAGTTTTCTATTTTATGCAGCAGCAGTTACCATCATAATTCTACCCTTATTTACATATTGCCTACACATTTTGAAAAAACTAATTTCTTAAGTCAGTCTTAAACAATTTCTTCTTTCTGGCTTTTTTTTCCACTGTGCTTGTCTCATGCATTAATAGAGAACATTGATGTTCAACATTTCACTTACTTTGGTTACCTCGTTAAATTTAATATATCTATGGGCTGCCACGTTATGTTGTATTAGACTGAAAGTTTTCTTTTATTTTTAAGGACTTTCATGCTTCAACCTCTCTCTCCATCTACCCACTGCAGATGCCTTGGATTGTTACTGCACTTCTGCAGTTCTTTCCCAAGGACTTCTTTTTCTTGATACAAATTTAAGAAATTTGCCATGTGATATAGACAGTCTGATTAGTCTTTATTTAAAAAATAAAGAAAGTCTAAAATTGTCTTAAAGAAATTATTTCTTTAAATAATAGTAGAAGAAACTTAAACTGAATACAATTATTTCCCTTTTCCTCATCTTTGTTTGACAGTCATTTTCAGTTGGATATCTTTCTTGGGTATATAAACTGCTATAAAAACCAGCTGTAAGAAAGGTCAAGGCTTATAAATACAATTATAACTTCAGCTCACTTAAAAAATTAATTACTTAGTGGTGAAGATAGCTATTTTTACAGTTCTAGAACTTTATTTTGCTCCATATTATTCCAGTGTGCCAGTGATCAAGCACATCAGTGATTGAACTTCCCATTCTCCTCTTCTGTCTTCTTGTTAAAAACTAAACTAAAAAATACAAATTTGAAATCCAGGGTGTCAAATTGTATCAGCTCTGTAGTTTATACTTAGATGCAGACTATCAAGACAGACAGGTTTATCTGTACCAACTTAAAAACAAATCTCTCCCAAAGTGACTGAGATATCAAGCGTGAGCACTTATGTGTGTGAGAAGCTCGCCCATTTCTGCTCTGTATATAAGTAAAGGAATAATTTCTTTTACTAGATATATTAATTTAATCACTTTCAAAAAATATTCCCCTTCTTAGGGAAAAGGGTAGTGGAAACAAAACTCTCATAATATTAAGAAATGTACACTGTACATGGACATATAAAACTGACTGGAGTTCTTGCATGTAATATTTGTGTAACAATCAGTAACTTTTTCCCCCTAAAATTATAAAGCCTCTTGTGTCTGTAATAAGCTTCTCCTCTAAACCCACCAACATGCACTAGCAGTGAAAGAGAGACACCGAACGATTCACACAGCATAATTTTCCAGGAGTGTTCAAAAATAATAACAAAATGATCCCTTAAGTAATAAAATAAGTAGTATTTTGTGAAATTCTCATTGGCACACAGATACATTTCAGTGATAAATACAATTATTTTAAAATTTAGCTAACTGAAACCCGATGAACATGAATTTCTGTTTTGATTTGGTTCCTAATGAACTTGAACTGAAAGAAATGGAGTTTTGAATTGCAGTGATAAAAACATTGATTTCTGCCACATGAGCAAAATTTTTTATTTTCATGGGTGACATAATTAGACTCAACACCCCAAACCAAGGAGAATATATTTCAATACATTATCTGTACTGCTTAGGTCATGAAGTCAATCATAAACATTAACTGAAAGAAAACATTCCTTGGGAAAATCAAAGGAAGTACCACTGAAATGACATAGTAGCAGAAGAAAGTTTGGAGTCTTTCCATACTAATTTCTGATTATGTGGAACAATGTCAACAACTCAACAGAGCACTTGCCCAACTAGTACTTGTGGCCAATTTTCTTCTCTCAAAAATATTGAAATGTAACTGAAAAAAAAAAATTTTAAGGAAATTCTGCACTTTATAGGATCTAATCTCATATTCACTGTAGAGTTTAAAGATCTTATAGAGAATATCAGAGATGACAAAAAATTCCATATGGTCATTGCTAATAGAGTGTTATGTGGTGGTGCAACACATTGAACTGTGAGAAAAGAACAGCCGACCTGTAGGATATATCAGAAATGGTTCAAAGGTGAAGGCCTGCCACTGGTAGCTGTGCAGAAAATGGTACTGGCACCATACTTTTTCTTTCTAGCTGTAGAAGCTGGAATTCAAATATGCACAGACTCTCTGTCTTTTTGTTTAACCATCATGTTAATTCAATTTCGACAGCTATCATCAGCTTTACAGCATGAATTCCAACTGGTTGGTCTCTTATCAGAATTAGTTTTGCACAAAGTTCACTGTTGTTTACTTATACTTTCTGGTACTGAGAAGAGATGGTTTGGGATCTCAAAGGATATAATTACCACCACTACTGGTGGTATGGACCACCTTTGTATGACCTATTATCAGATATGTAGGAGAGAAGTTTCAGAAGCCATGAAGGTGACATAATCAATCATGCATCTATGCTGTTCCTGCTAATTAGATGGTATAAACAAAATGGAACCTGATTAGTGTAGAGAAACTCTGCACTTCCATCTGTCACTTCATTCCTGGCTGTTGAGATATCTTATTCAAAAGAAACATAGACTTCAGAAGGAACCTTGTCCACTAAACATATTTATTTTTTAAAATGAAAATGTCTCCAACTACCTAAGAAGCCTGATGCTAATGATTAATGACTGACTACTATTCTACCTGCTATCAAGACATATATGGGTAGCCTGCACAGCCATTATAGAAGTACACAAAGATAAATCCTGTGTTTTTAATAATGTAAATGAACATTGCTGTTTGTAATTTTTTTAGACAGGGTAGAGTGTAGTTGGCAATAAAACTACCTATGTCTGCTTGTCCTTCACATCACCATCTTGCTGAAGGAGGTTTGCGAATCATTAGGGGGATTCTTCAGAAGAACCACACTTTCAGGCATGAGATTTATTACCCAGTAGGAGTTGTCTATATGCAAAGAATTCTTTCAACGACCCTCCCTCCCAAGGACATCTGATGAAGTAATAACCACTTTAACCTGCTAAAAGCGTTTCAAAGAAATTACAGAGAAAAGACATGTCAATGGGAAATGGCTGAAGTAATGTCCCTGTAGCTTTTAGAAGGGTAATGTTTGACAGATGCCTGTCCCAAAAAAAGAAGCAATGTTTGTGTCATTTTTTGGATAACCTATGTCATCCAGGGAGATTTGAATGAATCTGGTCTCTTGTATTAAAAACATGTTCATTCATCCTTACCATGCAGTGTGTTTAAGCAACTTACTCCTGCAGTTTGTTTCTTTGTGAATACCTTTACTGCATTATAAAGTAAAAAAATAATTTTGGCTTAGTATGTCAGAGGTTTCCAGGAACAGCTTGAAAAATCAATAGTGTAAAAGCACTAGGAATTTGATTTAAAAGGTGTACTACTTCTTTAGTGCCAGCCATGGTTTAAGAATGGTACTCCTCAGTTTAGTGTTTCCAGTGAAATTTCAAACCACACAGAAGCTCACTCACTACCCACCTCCCTCTCCCTCTTTCTCTTCCCTCCACCTTTCTCCTCAAGAGTTGGAAGCACAAAAAGTAAAGGTCATGGGTGGAGATAAGAACAATTGACTGGAAATCGTGATAAGATAAGAAAAAACCCAGCAGCAATATTAATGACAGAGGGTATGAGACAATAAACACTTGCCCATCCTGGAAACCCCCAAAAACAGACTAGTGGACCACCATGCTTTCCTCACTTCTCCCTCCAGCTGGGAACTGGTGCTACCCAGCCACTCCTGCCACCTTGGAACTGGTGCAAGTCTTACTGAACAGCAGGAACCTCTTCTCCACAGAAGAGACTCTTCCTGCCACCCCTGGAAATGACATGAGGTGCTAAAGAATAACTCCAGGTCCTGGCCATGACCTCTTCTGGTGACTGCAAAAATTAACCCTGTCCTGAACAGAACAGGACAGTGGCTCTCAGTAGAGGAAAAAAACCAGTATTATTTATTAATCTGAGAGGCCTACTCACCATTACATCAAGTAATTAGGAGACATCATTTGCTAACTCTATTAAACCTAGGCATCTAAAATAACTACTGCTGGAAACTGAGTTTCCAAGCGGGCCTGGAATGGTCACTGGGACCATAGACGTTCAAGCCTTAGAAATCAACTGCACAGATCATTTCTTCTGAATCTTCTGAGAACGCATTGATGCATAGTTTTTCAAAAGACACTGAGAACTGAGTTCTTTGAAACTGATTTTTGTGTGATGACTGTTTATTCTTCCTCAATTAAAGTCATTACTTCTTGACATACATGGGGACAAATGCATAATAACTGACTCAAATGGACAGTGAAATAAATGACTAAGTAAAAATTTGATATTCAGCATTTCCATTTCAAGAATAAATAAATAATCTCTTTTATGTCAAAAACTGTATACAAATTCATGACCAATACAATTTTTACATGTTAAAATATAGCAGAATGATATTTCTAATTCTTCTTATGTTTAAATATAGCTTTTTTTTCCCAAGTAAACATTACATAATAACCTTTTGTACATACACTACAGAACATGTCATAGCTGGACTAACATAATGGAGTGTTACGAGCTATTAAATTAATGAGTCATACTGAGGAAGAAGTACATCAAGGGCTAACACACTTTCTGATGTGCAAGCATGCATTACTGTGTTACTTTAGGAGTTCTGGCATATGGAAGGACAAAATCTGCACTAACAATCTTTACTTGTAACATACCTGTCTCTTGGCAAGGGGCAACTAACAACTACATCACTAGAATTTCTGGTTCAGGCTCAAAGTTGATATAAATGATAAAGAAATTCAATCACCAGGGAGATTTTCTAAATGGTTGAATGACAAAAGAAGTTAATCTAGCTTTCATGATTAAATGAGAAGAGGGAGGGTGTTGTGAAAGAAGAAAATAGCAGACATAAGTAAAGCTGTGAATGCTAACTTATGTGTCTTGATCTTTATTTTGTTACACACATAATAAGCTTCTGGATTCTTGACATCCAAACTATGCTAGTTATCATTCAGTCCTATTGATTTATTGATGAGCTAGTTACAGCACCACTTTCATTTTCTCTGTATATGGCCAGAAATGCATAACCTTCTTTTTAATACACAAAACTCCTGTCTGGTCCTCAATTTTTTTTTTTTCATTGAAACAGTAACAGTCTCAATGATGAGTTTGTTTTTAGTATGGTTCAGAGGTAATTTGAGCCAAGTATGTGCAGGTTTGGGATCATGCATAATAGTATGTTCACATCCAAGCTGATTTAAAGTAATCAATGACAGGATAAATTGATGTTGGACAAAGGAAGAACTATAAAGACCTTACAGTACTGAATGTTTCTAGAAATTGTGATCTGCCACATACATAGTGCATTTTAAACATGTTCATCCCTGCATTTCTAATTCCTATATTTTCCTAGTGATAATATATGCTATGGCAGACTTGTATAATGAAAAGATCAAAAAAAAGAAAAAGACACAAATGCTGAAAAGTCTATAAGCTATTTAATCACAGCTCAGTTGTTCATCTGTAAGGCATCACTGTTGAGCAGGGTGATGAAGGAAGGACATATTATTGGGAATCTGAAGATCTGGCTTCTCTTCCTATTTCTTCAGAAGATATTATACTCAATCTTCAGCATATCATTTTGGAGTTGAATCAAAGCCAAACATAATGACAATCTTTATTTCTTGGTGTTAGAAGTTTTGTTGTAATGGAGATGGGTAATGGTGATGAAATTGTACCAAGGATCTGTTTTACATTTGTTGTGATGTGCTTTCATAACCCCAGATGTCAGAAAGTGTATGTGATGTATTTGTTACTTCTGTTTTGTTTCCCATTTTATCATCAGCTAAAGGACATAATGCATCTTAAGAAAAGCTTTGAAGGAATACGTAAAAATACATGAAGAAAAAAATACTAATGCCAGTTTACAGTAAATTTCTGATAACTGGATCATTTTTAGACACACAAGAATATTTATCATTCCAATATTTTAATTTTATGCAAGAAGTTTGACAAAAAAAACCCCAACCTGATATTTTCTTTCATTTTCAGTTTTTGGTCGAAATATCATGGTGTGATATACTGCATAAATACTTAATATAAAATAGATACATGACACTTATTAACTATACATTGGCTTTCATCCTCTATCTTTCCACATGCGTAGGAAATAATATGATGATCATTCATGGAGTAGCAAAAGTGGATAATGTCCATGATCTTTCCAGTCTTTATATTTTGAAACTTTTCTGGCTTAAAAAGTAAAATGGATTCAAGAGTCTTAAATATGTTTCTCCAAAACACTTTTGTATTCTCTAGAACAGGAAATACAGAATCCTCTACTTCTATGTTGCTCCTAAAAGAAATGACAGATAAAAAAATTTACAAATCGAAACATTACTATCGACCCACTCATAAAGTCTTATACACAGTTGCATTTGTAAAACGAAAGAAAACTGTATAAAAAGAATGAATTTATAACCTTTAAAATAATAAAAAAAAATTCAAAGCAAGTAATGGAACATGTGTTTCAATTAAGATGAAATACATTGGTTTAGTATTCTCTCTTGAAAAATTACTTTAAAGCAAAAATGCATTCTATGGTAAGAAAAATGGCTGAAGATGCTGTTCTTGTACATTTAAGGTATGGCATTTTTAAAACATCTTTACTGCAGTTAGCAAAATATTTACTGTAATGAAGACAATCAACAGGAGGCCAGGATAAATTATTCAAGAGTTCCATTTTATTATCTGTCTCCATTTTAATTTTAAAAATATTTTTGAGAATCTAGTTTTCCATCCAGATAAAGTAGACTGAGGTAATTACAATTTTCCTATGTTCTGTAAGAAATCAACAACTGAAAAATACTCTCACAAATATATGAAATGAATATTGTGAAAGGTATGCATGGATACTTTTGACTTGCTGCATAAAACTGTCTTGCACATGGGTTTTTCTTGCATATAACTGCAGTGTAAAAGATGACATTATGAGAAACCTTCTGACAAATTGATTAATAATCTTGAGCTGCTGAAGTTCAGCTGAGTGAGCAATTAAACATTCCAAACAGCAATGAACCTTCAGAGATAATTTATGATAATTTTATGCACAAGAGCTCAGTGGCTTTTTAATTTGATAGAATGTTAGTAGCATAGATTTCTAACAAGGGAGTTTCAGTGCTCCATACATCACTGAGATTACTTAAACATTTCAAATGTGGTTGATGAATGAAGTTTCCTGAGATGTGAGAAGATACAGAAAGTGTCAGAAGGTTGAGATTATTCATCATATCAATTATTGAAAGTGGATGCATTGACATCATACTCCCAGCTCATATTTTATGGCCATTATAAAGACAGAACAGAAATAACAGACTTGGTGAACTGCAGAACTGCCAGGATATCCAGCTTCTTCCCTCTTTTATTCCAGCATTTCGCTGTCACCACACAATATTAGCATTTCCAGGTGTTTTTTCCAAAGTCGTTCATAATATATATCAGGAAAACAAGACCCTTTGAATACAATCAGCTAAAACCTGGAACACAGCATATGGCATGATTCTTGGAATTTTTCTGTGCAGGACCAGGAACAGGTTTCAATGATACTTTCCCACATCCTTCCAACTCAGGACATTCTACAGAAAACATCCCACACAGATCAAGAGAAAAAAAAAGAAAGTTAGATAGCCTGAGCAAACTACAATTAGTTTGCCAGAAATACAAATACTGTGTCATTTTCTGCTAAGGGAGAACAGGCTGCCCTTCATTCTTCCACATTTTTTTTTGTCTTTGTGTTGCTTTAAAAAAAGCTGCATTCAAATAGTCAAATATTTTTAATTCCTAGACTATTTCCCATTCATTCTTTTATTTCTTGTTTTGGCAAGTAAAATATAATGTTTTAATCTTGTGTTTCTGACATACTTATGACAGTTGGAAACAGTAATCTAAACTAAAGTAAATAATGTAAAGGGGCTCTTTTTATTGTATGAACAAAGATAAAGTCTCTGCTTTGAACAGAACACTGAAGCACTCAGATACCACATGTTTAAGAGAACAGACAGTTGGTGAGTTGTTTTTAACACTATTATAATGATCCTGACAATAAATCATCATTTCACATATCCAAACAGTTATCCTTTCATTCATGCAAAGGAAAGAATGCTGGAAAATAGAAGCTAAAAGAGGGAGAAAAGCGTTTCTAGAAGGGCAGCAGCCTGTTACTTAAACTCCTTCATACGAAAGGTCATTTGTATAAAGCACTATTAGTCAACATACCTCTCAAACCTCAGGATCTATGCAGACAGTTTGGAGAGTGATAGGTGGGAGAGTGGGAGTGTTTGGACTGACCTTGTAGCTTCAAATCCTACTTCAGACTTGAGCTATTAGTCTTAGGCTAATGAAAAGAGTTGTCTGACCCTTTGTATATCTTCAACATTATTGTTTCAAGGACTGACTCCACTACAGCTCAAAATGCAGTATTGAAATCTATCAACATAATTGAAAATCTCCCACCCTTGATGAAGGCAGTCAACATTAGCAGAAGAATCACAGAAACCAGTAAAGAAATGAAGTTCCATAAATGTTATGATAACTTTCTGAAAATCTCACTAGACATTACTGAACATATACCACAAAGCTGACAAGCAGCTTCTATGTCCACCTAAAGGCAAGTAGAACTGAATTTGTGGCATTGAGGTTATCGTCCTTGGAAAGTTTCTTTCATCTGAGTCAGGAGTCAGTTCCACTCACATCTAAATAAAGAGAATCCTTTTCCCAAAAGGATATCAAAAAAAGTCCAAATACTAATCAGGGAGGTAAATTCTCTCAAGAGGAAAGTAAAGAACTCCAAAGTGTGTTAAGCAAAAATAAATTGCTATAAGAACACAAAACTTTGAAAATTTGACCCAATGAAAAGCTTAAAAAGTGTATTTGTTTCAGCTATAGTATAGATTGAAACAGTTCTCAAAACCAAAAAGTTGCTATATCTAGAATGATATTATAACCTCTAGTACACTGTGACAAAAAAAAATGAAATATTATAAAGAAAACAAAAACATTTTAACTATCATGTGAGCTTACTCCTGGGACAAGGTATCTGCAAGCTGTTGACAAATTTCCATTAGAATCCTTTATCAAAAAGTTATTGACGCAACTTTCATAAATTGCAAGACTATAGAATCACAGAATATTCTGAGTTGGAAGGCATCCACCAGGGTCATCAAAGTCCAACTCCCAGCCTGAACAGGACAGTCATAAGAATCACACCATGTACCTGAAAGCGTTGTACAAGTGCTTATTGAACTCTATCGGGCTGGTGCTGTGATCACTTCCTAGGGAGCCTGTTAATATCTTTGACCCTTGTTAAGAATTGGGTATTGATCTAGGTAAATTTCCATGACCTCTGTCCCAGTTTAATGGTACACACTGCTAATCATTCTGGTGGCTTGCACTATCTTGTAACCTCAGTTCTTCTGGACTATTAAAACGTCAGTTACCTGGGAGCTTCCTCAGGAAGTGGAAAGACTGGTAGGTACAAAGAACACAAAAACTGATCTAAATATCTTCTCTTCTAGGAATCTATAGCTCTCCTACCTTTATTCTGAAACAGGCTGTGATTATTTTTTTCTTACTCAAAAGGGTCAAATTTGGTAAGAAGACTGGGCATTGATGTAAAATACCCCATCTACAAACTTATAGTTCTACCACGGATGTCATTCATGTCCGCTTTGATCCCACACTCATAAATCTCCATGATAATGACTTCTGGAATGCAAAACAGCTTAAATTGCAGTAACCCCAGAATCTGCAGAGGACTTGGATATCTCATTTTAATGCACTCAAATAATAGAAAAGAGAAGTGGTTCACCTGACAGCCTCCTGACACAGGGACACTTCCTAAGGCAACATCTTCAGAGAAGTTCCACCAGTTGTTTTTTTTCTTATTTTTCAGCTAAAACATGTATGGAGAAAGAAGACTTAAAATCTTTTATCTTCAAAATTAATTAAAATACAGTTATTAAGAAAATGATAGGAAGAGTGAAATTCTCATCTGAAAATGTGTGCTGACATTAGGAGAATAAATAAAATTAGAAGAAATTAGGAGAATAAATAAATTCTCTGGAGAAATGTTAAACCTGCTTTCAGTGTGTCAATGCAGCCCTACTCATAGAGACTCTTTCAGTGTTTTCATAATGTGCCAATCAATGCTCAAAAGTAGAACTATTTGTTTTTATTCTTCAAGAGACATATGCAAAACAATTCTGGAGTCCTATTTTACTAATATAAGGTAAAGAAAATACAATATTAATAACATAGTAAACTCTACTATAGAGATATGAAAAGCAGTGCATGCCTAAAACTTGTACCTATAGCACTCTTTTAACAGTAATATTATTGCACGTAGCTTTTGGCAACTGCATTTGTTATTTTTCAAGCAAAGCTGGCAACAACTCAAAGGCATGGAAACATTGGGCAAACTCCAGCAGCCCCTTTCTTAGGCAAGATGTCTATTTAAATGAAAGACTTAACCTACCTTTTAATGGGATAAAAACGAATTACAAATAGAGTATCTTAAGCTCACTGCAAAATAGGATGGTCTTCTTGCTTGCACTATTTAATGTTTTGATTTCCCATTCATTGTTGAGACCGTAATGAGCATCAGTTATTACATGGTGGCTCAGTTCCAACATAAATCATATAACCTCCTCCTCTTTATTGATTTATATTAGCATATATAGATGGCACTTATTGTCTTTATAGGGCCTGATAGCTCACATTAATTAAGTGCAAATTAAAATAAACAATGAAATGCTGAAATTTCCTGCAAGGTTTCTTGCCTAATGCCTACATTCAGTTTAGACCTCATATCACTGTTATTCTAACTAGACAAATTAAATTAAACTGAACAAATAAACACAGCAAAAAAAAAGAAGAGCAGGGAAGACATATATTCAATCTTGAAATTACTATTGAACGGGTTTATCAAATTATAGTGTCAATACTGTATCAGATATCAATCTATTTGTGCAGTAGTATTATATGTAACCCTATCCATCTCAGTGGTATCTTTCTTATGAAAATATTTTAATCATGATTGGAGACCATTGCATTGTATTTTCCCATCTCCAAGAACTCCAATGTTCTTCAACGCACAGTAAATTGCTCTTTTTTTTCCCTCTGAGAAGACAAATTTGTACCTTACTTATAGTATATTCATGTAATTTTCAATCAATTCTGTTGATTTAATCCCATAACTATATTTAAGGGTAAATGGTAAGCATTCTGAACAGTAGCATATGACTGCTACAAGAACTTTTTTCCAAGGCAAAAGGGCAATCTTCAATTTTTCATAAAAGCTATCAATATATAAATGTCATAAACACTATAAAAATACTAGAATATTACAGAAGTATTATAATTATCATAAAAATAGTCCTCAGGAGCATTTTTCTAACTCATATAGAAAATTCAATATTTAATTCAAATAGGAAACTCTCACATCACTTAAGCCTTTCAATGAACAATTTCTATTAATTTAAACTGAAAACCTCCCCTGGATGTATTCTGACAATTTTAAGAAATGTCGGAAGCAGCCACTCACTGTGCAGCTAAGCCTTAAAACACTTGTCTAAAAAAATTTATCTGACTCTCTGCCCATAAATCTAGCTCTTGTGCTAAATCTGGGCAGAAATTTCTGCCAAGAGACATGCTGAAGCCATAGTTGGAAATAGTAGGTGGGAGAGAGTTCCCAGATAAGCCACAGTGCTGCTATGGCTTGTCCAGCTCTTTGCAACCCCACTGTTTTTATGGGTCTCATATCCTTTGCTCTTCCTATAGGCTAACCCTAAGCGTGGGTGGACACTTAGGACATGCAGAAGCTCCTTGTGAAAAAGTTGCAACTGGGAGAAGTCTCACAGAAGATCCCACTTTACTTCCTCAATCTTATCACCCTTCCTATGGGTCTCACATGTCTCTCAGGGAACAATAAAGGCAGTTAGGGAAAAGAAAATTTGGAAGCAAATTATGACAACATGTCAGGCAGAAGCTGTGGCCCCACCAGCAAAATGGCTTAGTCCTGTCAGGAAGTCATGACGTCATCCCATGAGTCAGGGTCACAGTCTAGATCAACAAGGCACAATCACAGGCACTGCCATGGCTGCAGAGTAGCTCAATGCAGTCCTGGACTGAACCAAATGTGAGGGATTGAGGCAAGTGTGAGAGCCTCTACTTAATGCAGCTGCCAGTCAGGGAGGTGGAAACCCCTCCTGCAGCTTCTTCCAGCTCTTCCTCAAAGAGCTGCAAGGTCAGTGGAGGCTTCTCGAACAGATCTCACCTGTCAGAGATATCCTCCCAGGAGGTAAGAGGATAGTTCTCCTAACTGATCCTAAGCCTTGAAGGAAAATTCTGCCAAAGGATATATTGAAGCCCCGGGGGAAATTCTGAGTTGGAAAGGTGTCTTGTAGCAGCCTTTTCTAAGGTCATCAGCTTCCTCCCTCTCCCTAACCTAAACCTAGTCCTAACCCTAACCTGGTCTCAGAAGTTTCAGTAAAATTTTCATTAAGAATTCTTGCTAGTCCTTGAAAAGTAATGATTCTTTTAAAAAAACCCAACTAAATAAAAGACTAAAGCTTTCCTTACCTACTTTAACTTTTATTGTTGTTTTAAATGAAGCAATCTGTACATAGTTTCTGTGTGTCACGCATGGTATTACCTGGTAGGTTATGGTGTACTTCCATCATTGTTCTTCCCTCAAAGTGATCTGTAGAGTGTCCTTTATGAGATCTCAATTTTCAGAATAACACAAATTTCCTGCTGTGATTCAGCAGTTTCTTGTAAAGACCACAATATTGATCTGAATATTTTAACTGCTTCTCCACAATTATGAGGTATTTAGGGTAAAAAAATTTGTACAATTTCTTTCTAATTTGGATTTTGAAACCTCTGATTAAATTTATTTTATGTTCACATGCTTGTTTTTATCATGATGCTTCTTTAGTAAGTTATTCCAATTATCTTACTTACCATTGTAAATAATTTCCAACCAGTGAGTTATCCTGACTTTACTCCAGGAAGAGAGAACATATTAAATCTAATTGAAAGCAAAGGAAGTTAAACCAAAAATACAGCATTAGGACCAATTAGAAATTCTGGTTTTACTTTGCCACATTTCTGCAATGCTGCAAAATCATTCTCTTGGACATTTTCTTACTCCATGTGAATGAGTTGAATTGTGATGTCTAATTGCTGTTGGTTTAATAAGTGACAAGGCATTGTTTCAGTGACAAATATTCTGATAGATTAAAACTGTTAACACATTATACAAATACTTCTCTGAATTTTATTTTTAGTTTCAGCAAACATTAATGCCAATGAAGCTAGATTGCCTCAGTATCTGCAGAAATGAAAACAAAGGAACTGTGAAGCTTTCTGAATCCAGCTCATTTTAAAATCTAGCATGATGAAAGTAGAGACAGCTTTTTGTACTACTGATCAACTCTAAATATTATGATTTTTTTTTCTCAATAAGAACTGACACATGGTTACAGATTTACAGCCTCAAGAAACATAGCTTCTATTTTGAAATCCTGGTTAAACACTTTAAACACCTGAGTACTCACTCAGACTGATAATTGAACAGACTTCACTTGGAACTCAGGACTACCCTTCCAAGTAATGCTGTGCACATACAGGCACTTGCAAGACTGAACCTTGCATTTAAAGTTCTGGAACAGTTCAATATCTAGTTTCAGCTTTTCCTAAAGGAAAATTTAGTGAAGACTATTAATTTTAAATCAAAAGATTAAGAAGATTGCTTTGTTTTCTGTTTGAACAAATTGATATATTTTATCATACATCTATTCTGGACTTCAGTAAAGCCTTTAACACAGTCCCTCACAGCATCCTTCTCACTAAACTGGAGAGACATGGTTTCATTGGGTGGACTGTTAGATGGATAAGGAATTGGTTGGATGGTCACATCCAGAGGGTAGTGGAAAATAGCTCAGTGTATCAATGTCCATCAGTGACAAGTGGTGTCCCTCAGGGGTCTGTTATGGACCACTGTTATTTCATTTCTTCATTAACGGCACAGACAAAGCAATCAAGGGCAATCTCAGCACGCTTGCAGATGAAACCGAGCTGTGTACTGTGGTTGACATGCCTGAAAGATGGGATCCATCCAGAGGGACCTGGACAAACTTGAGGAGTGAGCCCATGGGAATCTCATGAGGTTAACAAGACCAAGTGCTGGTGGTGAACCTGGGATGGGACCACCCCTGGTATCAGCACAGGCTGGGGAGGAACAGGTCGGGAGCAGCCCTGCCCAGAGGGACTTGGGGGCGCTGGTGGGTGAGAGGCTGGACATGAGCCAGCCATGGGCACTCCCAGCCCAGAGAGCCAAATCTGTCCTGGGCTGGATCCAAAGCAGTGTGGGCAGCAGAGCCAGGGAGGGGATTCTGCCCCTCTGCTCTGCTCTGGTGAGACCCCACCTGCAGGGCTGCATCAGCTCTGGGGTGCCAGCACAGGAAGGACATGGAGCTGCTGGAGTGAGTCCAGAGGAGGGCCTTGAAGATGATCAGAGGGATAGAGAACCTCTGCTCCAAGGAAAGGCTAGACAATCAGGTGTGTTCAGCCTGCAGAAGAGAAGGCTAGAGCTATTTCTCTGTTAGTAAACAGGACTGATTTCACAATGGACCTAATAGAGGGTGAAGTAAGAAATTGTATGATGGACTTACAGAAAGGAAAAAGAAAATGTTTAAGAGACATTAAGGACATTTTCCTTCAATCCCTGCTGTAAGAATCTGAGAGATGGACTGATGTCCACAGTTCACAAAGTTCAAAAATATTTATTTACCACATACATATCCAGACCTCACTTTCAGAGAAGACAGTGATACCAGTAGTATGCACACACAGAAAACCATTATCTGTTTGTAATACACTAATATTTTACACAGTGTGTTTCCACTGCCTGCATTCAGTTGATATCTTGGTGGAGGTGCACAAGCTGGGAGTCAGACCCCCAAAAGGTACCTGTTTGAAGACATACCTACAGTGATTACCTTGGCAACAGATGCACATGAAAGTTCTTAGAAGATATTTTTTTCACATATTCTATTTTTTTTTCTCAGTGTTGGTTTGGATTTATGTGTATGTTCAGGCTACAAGCTTTATCTATCAAACTACAGCTGCAAAGTTTGAACTGTGACTTTTCTTATTCTTTTCTGCTTTCCAACAGCTTATGATTCACCATTTGCTGATGAATGGAGAGACTGACAACTATCTGGCAGAGCATGCTGTCCACCAGAAATATATAAACCTCTGTTTTACAGATCATTTACACAACCTTTTGAAGAAGGAAGAAGAATTTTTTTAGTAGTGGAGACATGCCTATACACAACTGCTCAAGGACAACTGCTTAAATCAGAAGCCCCAGACTGAATTTTCCCAAACATTTTGATTTAACATGTACGTACACATGTGTTTAAAATACAAAGCCATACTAAAAATTAATTATTAATTAGAATCAATGTACTTTATATTTATTAAGTATCAGCTACCCTGTTTCACAGGCACAGAGATTGACCCCAAACATGCAATATAAGTCATGCTACTTACAATTTCCTAATTTTGGAATCAGTCCCATTTGCAAAAAAATTTTGCATCTTAAAAATTGCTCTCTTATTACAGCAAAAATTTATTCTTCGTTGGCAAATATCATATAAGCAGTCTGTTTAAGTAGTGGATTGTGTACCTTATAATGTATAAATACTACTATAATCAGAAATTATTAGAAGAAATTATGCTTCATGAAAAGTCCATTAAAGTACAAGTTTGGAAGGTCACTTTTTTCATTTAACCTCTTTATAGTCTTCTTCCAAATCTAACCATGTTAGATTGTTGGACATGGTTATGTTCTTTATCCCATTTTTTAAAAATCTAGATATCTCCTTTCCACAGTTATAGTAATTGGTCTAGGAGCAAATCAAAAGGCCATTGCATTTTTTTGGTGATCTTACCATTGTCCTCAGTGAATGAAGGATCACTTTACACAATACCTACTTCTTCTGTTTCCTCCCCCTAGCAGAAATAATGCCTTGAGATATTAGTGGACTTTTCAGTTTTGGAAGAGTCTTGCATTCATATTTAAGAACCACAATCAGCAGCCTTTTTGTGTGCCTTCACCTCTTGTTTGCTTGTTCTGGCGGCTAATGGTGCTAGTATATGTCATCCTATGTGGGATATTAAAACATCTCTGATATAAGGCCACTGAGGTTGTAATGCAGGACCTGTGGTATTAGTGGAAAGGTTCCTTCATTTTGGTTAGGTTTGACATTGGTTTTCTCCTTCTGCACTTTGTACTGATTCATTGCACTAACCAGGATACAATTTTCTTCTGTCAGTGCAAGTGAAAATATAGAAAAAGGAATACTGTCTTCTTTGTGAATGAAGATTATTTGTAATGAAAAATACCAGAAATGCAAAACTGTTTTCAAAGTACTTGAGCTTGAAATAACAAGTATTTGATAGGGCTGTTCTGCAACTATTCAATTTGTTTTGAATTCTTAGTTCTCTCCCTGTCTCCTTCTGTATCAATTTTTTTTTAAGCATTCATCACAAAATTGTAAACCTGGCCTTGATAGTGTTCCTGCTCTGTTTTATTTTTCCAGCACAATAACTGTGCTACTGTACAGTAAGGCTAAATGTGACGGATAGGTAATAATGTGTCAGTGTTTCAAGCAGAATTCAGGGACAATTGTGATTTGGGCTTCCAACTTTAAAATGTGATGTATAATTGACATTTTGATACTTCGAGGCCATGGTGTATTCTCACACTTCTATGAAAAAAAACCCAACTTGCTGACACAATCAGGAAACAGATGGTGACAAAGATCTTGCATTTAATATGCCAATCATTATGCTTTACTTGCATATTATCATCTCATTCATGAGGCCACTATATGAAGGAATTTTGCTATGCCTCTGCAAATCAATCAAGAAGTCTTTTAGTATTTTTTAAAAACATAATTTAGGTCTTTCTTATCCTATGTTTCATTATATTTGAGGTGAAATGTTTATGCAAATTTATTACACATGAGAAAATGCTTTGACAATACTGAGGCTAGAATAGATGTCAGCAATGAAACATTCACTATAGATAGCTTCAATAGAGAGACCAAGAAATGACTTGGCAACTGAAGTATCTGCATTTTCTGTACTTTGCTGTGGTCCTTAATCCAAAGGCAGTGACACAGTATGAAGGATGATGTCGAGTAGGAGGATGGATTTGGTAACGTGGCCTCATATCTACTAAGACCTGGACTTCAGTCAAAATTTCTGCTCAAGAAAACCACAGATGGCAGATTACCAATATATTTCAGTTAGAGTTAGCACTGGATTTGAAATCACTGAGTATTTGAGCCAAGCAAACCTTTTCTTCAGCTCTGAAAATAGGCATTTTCCTTGTGAGTGTCTGACACAGGATCCCATCATACAGGAGTGAGTTCATCCACTCACAAACTGAGCAAGGACCCTTCTTGGACAGCCTGAAGTCCTCTGAAGATGTTTTAGCCCATTATTGAACGTGATGAGCAAAGCTGGTTCTCTTATCTTATTTCTATTCTGCAATGTCCAGAGAAAGCTTCTTCCTTCATAAGTGTCAAACATTCCTGTTTAGATAGAGTGGGGATAAAGTTGTCACCATTTTTTTCTGTCTCACTCCTACTGTCTATCTGTAGGTTCCCCAGCTTCTAAAATGTATGTCTTTCCATTTAAAGAAGTAAAATATATTTCTGGTTCTTTGCAAAAGGATCAACGCTAGCAAGAGGACACAGCATGTAGCGTGACTACTTAAAAGTGCCTTGTTACTTGGGATAGAACATGCATCTGACTATAGTTAGGTAGTTATTTCAAAATATATATTTCTCCTGAAAGTGTTCCATCCCTGGAAGTGTTCAGAAAAACATGTGGATTTGGCACTTAGGAATATGGCTTAGTGGCGAACACAGTAGTGCTGGGTTAATTATGATCCCTGATCTTATAGGTCTTTTCCAACCTTAGTGATTTTATGTATCTATGAAGTGAATGGAAATAAAACCATGACTTTCAGCTTGTATAAGATGGATGGAAAAGAGGGAGAATGGTTTTGTGATGAAAATTAGAACACAAGATATTTCTGGAGGAGGAAAAGGAATTTTATGCTCTTTTTCACCACAATCCTAAACCATTGCAGGCACAGTATGCTTCAATAGTTATTTCCATGAGACAAGTCTCATAGAGGCAAGGGATTTTAGGTGCATGAAAAGTGAGCCTGTGTTTCTTTCAAATATGTCACAACACAGAGTTTATGGTAGCTTTTTAGGACATAAATAGCCTTTCCCCTTCTACTTTCCCTTTCCTAAACTTCAGCCATTTCAGACTACTTGCAATGTACTCTGTTGGAGCAGATCTTCACTGACTCATAACTGGGAATTCTGTAATCCGTATTTTGTTCTATTCCTCTCACAGTATGGCATTCTTCATTTAGCTTGTCTAAGCAGGCTTGCGGTTTACAAAACCAGAAATCCTCAAAGTTGCAATTTTGTGTTCCTTTGAAATTGGTTAAGAAAAAAACATTACCCCATCAAGCCCAATACAGCAATGTGTAATAACAGTTGAGCTGCTCTCAAACAAAGCATCAGATTTATTATTTGTTTTATTACTTATCAAAGACAGTGGCTTACACACCTTGCATTATCTAGACGGCAGTCTGTTGGCATGTCAAAAGTCAAGGTTACATCAGCTCTTGACTTTATCCAGGCTCTATGATGTACAATGTCACTGTAGCAGAGCACTTCCTCTTTGTTCCGAGAGAACTTGATTCATAATGAGCCCATCTAGAGTGTACTCAGATTGTGATAAAGAGCTTTACACAGAGGGTCCTATTTTAGAGAAACAGGTGTTAGCTTTGATTACAGAAAAATTACATCATTCAAGGGAAAGGAGAAAAAAAGCAAAGGGAAAGGAAAGCAAAAATAGAAAAAAGTAGCTACCAGACACAAATACATTTGCACATATAAAGCTGTTCTAATGAAAGCCAAATTGATTTGACATTCAGTGGCAGTTTGCAGCCAAAAAAAGCAAAGCAGCCTACAAAAGGCCCAGCTCATTGTTTATGGAGTGTCATACTTCATCATCTGTGAGACCAATAACAGTGATGGGAAGACCTTTAAAGCAGAGAGTTTGCACAGAATGGCTGTGTGGATACCACTGATGTCAGATGCACTAGAATGAGTGAGCTATTTCCTGAATTGAAATCATGTTTGTCAGATAAAGTAGATACTCTCTGCAGATGATATCTCTGAGAATAGTATTTAGTATATTGTTAGAATTCTTGGTTGATTTCTCCTAGACAGACACAGCCACAATATTTATCCTATGATATGTACTGATCATCAAACTGCCCTTAAGAAAAAAAACACAGAAGAGAAAAAATTACCTAACATGCAAAAGCAGCTTCCAGTACACAAAAATTAATCTCTTTATGAAAAAGAACTTTTCACAAAATCATGTAAATTAATGTGGGCACCCTTTCATCATATTTATTTTCATTGATTACTTTGCAAATATTTTTACAAACACAATTTTTTTTTACATTTTCATTAAAGTAGTAGACCCCTATTACAAGCAGACTGTAGAATATATTTCGTCCATCTCTGTTTTCAGTTAGAACACCTGGTGAGGAGTGACATGTTTATCAAATGTTGGTGAATGCCAACATGAATTAAATAAGCCTTCAAAAAAATGTGAGATAGTATAGACTTGTACAGGAAATTATATGTGTGGAAAGCAGTCTCTCTCTTTCTGCCTTCTAGCTATGATCTCAATCTAGATATCACAATATTGATATTAAATTCTGATACTAATGTTTCTGTTTAGATTTCACTAGAAAATCTGTTTCTTTTTGGGCAAAAAATTCAGAAATTTCATCCTCCTGAGTCGCAATTCTCTAATGACTCACTGAAGTACAAATAGACAGTGATCTCAAATTAGTAAGTCATTAATCACATTTCACATATAGTATTTAGTGTGACATTATAACTCAAAAAGCACTATCAGGGTGACCAAATTTATAATGGATGGCACAAGTGTAGACAAAAAAAATTAAGAGAGAAAGATACATGTCGGTTGATTTAAGTAAATGAAAGATTTTCTTTCATTCACATTGAAAACAAAAATCAGTTTAACTTCTTGGGGTGTGGGGGTATGTGTGTGTGTGAACCTTCCATTCTGTTTTCTGTAAATGACAATCTGTGAGTTTATAAGCATGACCACCCACCACAATAAATAGATCAGTAGGTCAATATGTTTTAATATTCTCCCAAATCCAACATTATGTTTATATTAAGTATTGTACTCTGTGCCATATGAAGACAGTGTACATTGGTTATTAATTATGTATGAAGATATAATTCCTGCTGTGTTAGCTTTGCATTGTAAATCATATGATTTAGGTTTTTTGGTCATACTTAAGAAAATTATAAGCTAAACTGGAATAAATTACACATTTCAAAATGCACTCTGTGATAGTACCTAGAGATTCAAGGCTGTATCTATTCTAGCACAGTAGACTTCAGTTTGCAGAAGTGGGGTTGCTCTGTCTCAAACACACACAGGTTTAGTAGTCACTCTGAAGTCCTCCACTGATGGCAATTAATTCTAATAAATTGCACACTATAATGCAGAGAGCATACTAAGCCCTTCGACAAGTGGATTTCACTTTATTTCAGGCTGTAAGTGTTCTCGTGTTCTCAATTTTGTTGTGGAAAAAGTAAACAGGAAATCAGTTAGTGAAGACTGAAGAAATTCGTTGCTACCAAATTTTGTTAAAACATTTAAAATGTTACCTTTCAGGATTCAGTGTCAGAATTATAACACCACAGAAGTGAATTTACATTTTCCTTAGAGCTATTGTTTCACACTGTCTGAAGATTCAGGCTATGTCTTTCACTGCTGAGAAATGATGTATTTTATATCAAGCAATGTAAACTTTCATAAATTACTGAAAACAAGAAGACAAATTTCACTTTAATGTTGCTAGCCAAGGTAAACCACAGGCCCACATGTGCCATTATATTGACAAAATGTAAGGAGAAATCACATGATATTAACACGAAAATATATTATTTCCAAGTACTACTTATTTCCATTTTATTTCAGTATTATTTCCATTTTACTAATTACCAGCTGTTCAGATTGGAATATTCTCTCCACAGTTCTACACTCACAAAATCTGAAAGTACCTTGCATTTTAGTTTTGTATTTCCTTCAATGTCTGTGAAAAGTAATAGTTTTTATTTGAAATCTTTCCGAAAAAGGGAGAACCAAATTAAATAGGCTCAGTGTGTAAACTTATGCAAGATATTAAAAAGAAATATATTAAGAAATAAATTTTCTTGGTACAAATTACAATGTCTTGTTTGTATTAGTTACAGACAAGATTTTTATTTTCACGTAATCACTCTCTTTGTATGCTATATCAAGACCAAATAGTCTTTGTGGAAAACATTAATAAGTCATCTTAGAGTGAGAAGGGTGAATATTTTAAATTTCTAGTCTGGTTACGGAAAATTTATATAACAAAAAAGTAACATTGACAAAATAGTTTTTCATGTTGATTTTTTCTACCAGACAATTGGTGCCATTAAACTGGAAAACTATTCTCAAGTAGTACATTTAGGAACTGCTTAGTTCATAAAGGACAACTGATTTGGATGTGTAATTACCAGGTATGAAACAGCTGTTTCATCTAGCAAAAAAACCTAAGCAAGTCGCTAAAAGCTAAAGATAGACCAAGAAATAAAGATTTTAGTTTTATATTGTTTTTCTGACACTGAGGGGATTAACTCCTGGAAGAAATTAACTCAGCAATGCACACTGTACACTGCCTGTATTATCTGAAACAGAAATGGATTTTTTTATTTCCCCTGAAAGACCTCCTTGACTAATCCACAGCTGATACAAAATTTGTTGCCCAAGATAAAATGTGGGAACTTCCCTTTTATGATTACTCATATTAAATGTGAAACATTGCATAGCACTTCCTTGCCAGTAGGGTTTGGATGGCTTAGATAGATGGTTCCTGAGTGGTGCCTTACTTGGCTCAGAGAAAAAGATATTAGTTAAATTTTTGTGCTTGAGTTTTATGTAGTTCTAATAGTCAGGAATTTCTATAAATTTTTTATTAGAACCTGTAGGACATATAAATACACACGGGAACAGAATGAAATCCTACAGGAGTGAAAATATTCTTCAAGTGGGAATTCCAAAAGTGGTTATTTAGATTTTTAGCCCTTTGACATAGTCAGTCTTTTCTGCAGTATTGTAGCAAAAATAATACTAACTGCATTCTTTTTACTTCCAGTGACCACAATCTGTTTACTTATATTCTATACAGCCAAGTCTGTCTATACCATATTTTATTCCATTTATCTTGCTTAAGCCTGGTAAACTCACCCTGCTACTCCTTTCACAGCTCAGTAGAGTTACTGAGTGTGCTCTGGTGCTGCTAAACACATTCTGAAAAAGACTGGGATAAGCAGGTATACTGAAAGCCTCATTGATGCAGGTAATCTTCATGGCTGATGGAAAAAAGACTGTACATGACATGGATGGAAAAAAGATGGCATTAAAAAATCAAGACAAGATTTATTCTTAGGTAACTAAGAGGACTGAAGCTGGGCTTGTAAACAGGACAAGTTAAATACAGACAAGATAAGAAGAAGCAGTTATACACATTTTCAATAGAAACCATCAGTGAAAAAAAGAATTAAAGCAAGTGTGACTACTGACTACAAGCTCTATTCCTTAGAGACTTTTTTTTTTAAGGAGAAAATTTTCTTTTGCTTGGGAATTCAGTAAGAAATTATTTGAAGAGGAAGGAAAGTAAGACAAGAGGAGTTATCCTGGGAAAAAAAAGAAATGCAAGCCCCTCCTCCTTGTCTTTCTTACCACTCTGTATGCCACTCTTTTGTTGCAGTGAGCTGTTAGGAGGCTTAAACAGTTCCACAGACAGAAAGCCTTCACTCATGCCAAACCCTTCCTTTTGAAGCTGAGTTCCCTAACTAAGTCTAGGCTTAGCCCTCCTTGGGAGGCTTCAAGTTGACTTCTATATGGCTTTAGGCCCATCAGGTCATTCAAAAGGCTCTAAGTAGTGACACCAGTTCTAATTGTGCAGCTGGAAATGACTGGAGATCAAACTATGCTGCAGTAACTTGCAAAAGTTGAAAATGAGTTGAAAATTAGTTCCTGGGAAGTCACTTTGCGTGAAGTTGGCATGACATCTGTTTCCAAGATATCCACAGACACAATTCATGCACCATTACAAGCCCATCAGTTTCTTGAAAGGAAGTGCATGTATCTATACTGCAGCACATAGATCTTCTGCACAGACTTTCGCTAACAGAAAGTGGTTTGTGTAAGTATCTCCAAAACTATGGTTTTGACACAATACCTTAAGGTGTTTAACTACAATGTAAGAACGGAATGCAGTTCAGTGGCTATTCTTGTAGTTCAGAGGGGAAACCTAACTTACACTCTCTGAAAGATTTCGTATTTATGGTCATGTTGTAAGCTGGATGAATGTGGCTGAGTAAAAAAAAAATGCAGAAAATCAATTAAGACAGAGAGAGAAAAATAATTTCATTTTGAAATTATTAATTACATGCCATCCTTTGAGTATTGCAGAATTTTCTTGTTCTGAAAACAAAGTGATTTTCATTTGGTCATCATCATGAGCATGACTTTTAGACAAAAAAAGAATCTTACAACCAGACATGTCAAATCCCTTTTCATAAGGAACCTGCAGCATGGAAAACTTTGCATTATGTGTATTAAAGAATGACTATGCAAAGTGTTAAATGCCTTCTGGTGAGATGCCCAAACTATAATAAAACTAATATCTATGTGGCAATATTTCTCAAACAGAATGGACCTCTGAGAACAGATATTTTATTCCTGGGCCTGCCTGTGCAAAGATGTGTAGTATTCTCAGATCTGTGAAACCTCTGTGAAACCTCAAAACATAAAACAAAGAGAAAACAACTCTGCACTATTACCCAAATCTACTTCTTGTATTTCAGCAGCAGCAGCTACTAATCAGCAACTGGGTTTTACCTTAGTTATCTCATTGTTAAACAAAAGAAAGCAAAAAAAAAACCAAACCTTAAAAAACCCCCGAAAACTAACAAAAACCCAAAAAACCCCCAAAAAACCAAAACAAGCAAACAAACAAACAAACAAAAACCCCAAACACTAATAACAACAAACTAAATGAAGCAGGTTTTGGTGCTAAAAGAAGTAAACCAGTGTGATTTTACTTGACAACACTCTTCCACAGCTTCTTTTCTCCACTGCTTTATTCCAGCCCCAGAAGTGAGAGGATATATATGTGGAAAGAGACTGGTTCAGTAAAAAGCCATTTTCTTATGCAACTATTATTTTATTGTAGAAATACACTAAACAACTAAAATAGAAAATAAAGCAGTTTTGCAGGGGGTACTGTATAAGCAAACATATCTTTATTTTCCACATACTATGAGAAAGGAAATTGAGTGGTTTTTGGTCAACTGTGAAATGCCATTTGTAAATGGTTCATTGGGATTTCTTTCCCCTCTAACTTATTGCAAGTTTGGTTTTGTTTAGGAAAATAGGTTTGATCAGCTAATCAGAGTGTAGAGGTAGTGTTCACTCATTCAGCAATATTCGGCAGGTTTTATTCACTTTTATACTTCATTGCATTTTCACTCTTGGAAACTCATTTACATAGTCTCCGTATGGTCATTTCACAGTAAATGTTTCTGACTCTGGGTATGCTGGCTAATAATTACCCTAAGCTATCTGAGAATACCCAAGTACATAGTGAATATACAGTTATTTCTTAATACTCAAACTCTAGATTGAAAGCCCTTTGATTAGTCCAATACTACAAAATGTCAAGCTGTTTACCAACAAAAAAGACTGTGCCTCTGCTTCTCAGCCCCTGCAGAGAAGCTGAAAATGCCAGTGTTTACTTAAAGAAGAGGAGAAAAAGAACTCCCTCTATGCTTGATCCTGTGGCTGTTGGAATGATTACCTTTTGTCACTGATTTCAATGGGGATTGAATTTGACTCTCTCATCTTTTAATGCCTCTGCATTTCTGGAAAATATTACACAATAATACTTTCTGCAGATGAGATTCTGCTTTATTTCCTCATCTACTGATTTAGTTTAGGTTTCCCATCATCTTTAACACATAGCCATGTTGTCTGTGTATCTGAATATATAATCTAACTAGAAAAATAAGAGGGCGAACAAGATTTTTCCCTTGGAAGTTCTGTAGGCCAAAACCTGCGTGTATTTTTACCATAGCATCCTAGCTTCCCTGAGCTTAGGTGACTACTTTCCAGCGTTACTGTGGCACGAGGTGGCTTATACTAAGACTTTTTCTTTTAGTCAGAATAGAGTTTGAATTAAATGACTACAGAAAGGGTCAAAGGCAAATTATGAAAGGCAGGACTTTCCTCCTGTTCCTCCTTAGCAATTGAATTTAAAACTGTCAGTAACTTTAATCATCAGTTACAGGGTATTAAATCATATAGGGTTTTAGAATTTGGCAGAAGAGATAAAAAATTTCTGAATGGGGATGAAAGAAAACACAGAAAACCCTATATAAACTGCAGGAAAAAAAAATCCTTGTTTGATATTTCACAGAATACACAGAAATAACATTTGGATAATCATTAAATAATACCGTGAAAGTCTACTGTGCAAACAAGGAGTTTCTCAGGGTTGTGTATGTGTGTGCTATTTAATTGTTTTGGATTTTTGGTTGAGATTTCTTTTCAAAAAGAATGATGTGCTCTAAAAAGAGGACAAGCTTGGTTCAGTTATAGCTTTCATATAATTACTACAAACTAATGCAAATTAGACTGTAGGTCTGCTCAATGTACATTTCTGTGCTTGCCAAATTATGTTTGGCAGTGTGGTCAAGCAATAACAGATGCACACTGTGCCTAGTTTTCTCGGGCTGTTCAATAATTAGGAGGGCCATGTATTATAATAAACCACATCCCCTTGGCTGAGATTTGGATGCAAATTGCACACTAATTCACTTCCAAGTTTTTGGAAGCATACCAAAAGACATGAAAATTAGGAAAATATACTATTTACTTCATGAAATGTGTTTAAAACTAAATAAAGCTCATTTGTAAGCAATGTTCATCTATTCCATCCTTGTAAAAAAATTAACAATGAGTTCCCTTTCCTTCACACTATTTAGTTCAGCAGCTAATGTGACACCTCTGCAATGTTCATGGCATCTCTATTATTCTTGCACTGAGAGAGTACAATATAAAAGACAGTTACTCTGCTTTGTATTTCTCTAAGGTATTGCTGAGGTTGAGTGGATAATATCAGTTCAATGAAAGACTTGAATCACACTGCAATCCAAATTCTTTGCAATCAGTTGAGTTGCAATGGCATGGTGTTTATAGCAGAAAATTCGTCTTTTGAGAAGGCTGAAGATTCTTTACCCTTAGCTATTACACAAACGCTGAATGGAGAGATTTAATTTAAAAAAATAAAACTTAATGAGGGAAATTCTAGGAAATCCAGAAATGTAATGTAGTTACATGTGTAGATGTAACTACATCAGTCTCTAAATTATGAAGAAACAGAAAATTAAAACAATTGAAACTATTGCTATACATATTAGCAGGTAGCTATATTTTCCTGGAAATCATTTAACAGTGAGCTGTCTTGCAGTAACAGTTAACACACTTAAAAAGAGAAATATAATGCAACCGAAAAGTGGTGTAATAGGAGATATATCTCCTGTGTTTATTGTCTACTAATTGTAATGTGATTGCAACAAAGAGGCATAAGACTCTTATCTCTATATGCTCTAGACAAATACAGAAAAATGGCAGTGAAAATGGCAAATATCAGAACCCTCTCCTGCAGTATTATTTTAATTTTTTTAAATTTGTTTTAAGAAGAACTGTCATGGAACATAATTTTGTAAATATTACGAGTATTTTAAATTTTCCAGTGATGTCCAGTTCTCTGCAAGAAAACAATGAGGCAAAACGTTGCTTGCCAGAAATATAAAAACTATTTTCAATATATTCTGTACTGTCACTACAATTTTAGGGACTACATTGTAGTTTTGACATGGGTGACTTAATTGTAAACTAATTCACATGGAAATCAGCAAAAATCTCTATAGTGAAGCAGAAGTCAGTAAATTACTGAAGTCTTAACTATTAAAAATTTGATGATACAGAAATACAGGCATAATACAGGAGGCAAGTGTCCTATGATTACGGTTGGTTTAGGAGGATAAATCAATGCTGTGACATGTAGCTATGGCTAGACTATTATGTACTTCAGGTTTACAGTTTTATAGTAGGTGTTTTTCAGGTGTTTCTTGGGTGTTTATCCTATTTAGTGATTGTTGATATCGCAGCTATATAATCATAGACTAACAGAACAGCAACAAAATTCTTGTTTCCAGCATGATGAATACAGAGTTAACTACATAAAACAGTTTTGGCAAAAGTACTGCTCACTCTGTATGTTGAATTTGAAAACAGGATAAAGACTAAATGTGATAAAGCAGCTGAAATTGTAAATTCATTTGCATCATTTAAATTAAGGAACTATGAAGGATTTTAGTTGAATTCTGCAAAAAAATCTGGTTGAACAACTGAACAGCAGATAAGCCCCAACAGAGATAAGACCCCCCCTAAAAACACATTAGTGGAAATGGTCTAAAGTATTTATACATAATGATATCTTCTGAATTAGTTGTAACCTCTCAGGGAAAAAAAAATCCAGGCATTACTGTAGACAGCTCAATGAAGAGACTTGTTCAGTGGTGATTAAAAAAGCAAATAAGATGTTAAATTGTGTTAAGGAGGGAATAGAGAATAGAAAAGAGAAGATTACAATTGCATTATATAAATCGATGGCACATTGATTACTGTATTCAGTTAGACATTTTATTTTAAAAAGACACAAATGAGAAGGTGAAATGAAGTACAATGAAAATGACAAAGGTGTTACTTTCATAGTCACTAAGTCATGTCAGCCTCTCCAGAAGCAGAAGGGGCTAAGTGGAAAATGTTAATCCCAATTTGATACAACCACCCCAAAAAAGCTAACCCTTTTTCTAACACTTATCAGATACAAGCCATCTCATTTTTTAACATTTATGAGAGAGTGCTTCACCATGCTGCCAGTATCAGATTCAGGAAAATACAGTGATGGTGTAGAGACATTTTTGGACTCCATTCATTCTGTTGTGTGTATATTCATTATAGATGCAAAGTATGTGTAAATCCAAATCATGACTTGAGAAATAATGTCATTTCCATTCTTTATTGAAGAATCTTTCTCTGAAATTAGTCTTTTCACATAAACTTTTGGGTATGCCTAGCTTATCACATTTTTTGCAAAGGGACATTAGGGGTAGAGCCTGATACTTTGGGGACTTGGGGGTGGGGGGAATTATTAGTGCTTTTTATAAAGTTTTTGCTATTCTTTTTATAGAAACAAATTAACTGAGGTCAGTTAAGCTTTATTAACAATTACTTTATTTTTGTGGAATGATGACGATCATCACTTGCTTGAACTGTTAAAGACAACAGGATATATATGTAGTAGCTTCCTAGACTTGGAGAAGACATCTGAAAACATCAAGTTTGTGCATATCTCTGTCTGGTAAAACAATATGTGTGCATGTTAAACATTGAAAATAGTCCAAGAGCTGCCATTAATTTGAATTGATCTGAAATCATTATCTGGAACTGCCAAGGAGCTGAAAAATGAGTTATTTCTGCAACACTTATCTGAGATACTCCACATCTTCAGAGGAATGTACAAGAATGTCACTGTCATCATTGCCGCTAACTTCAATGGTACATGAATCCACTGAATATGAAAGAAATAACTCAGGAATGAATTTAGCTATGCTCCTTAACACTTGTGTTCATGTGGTGAATAACACACGAAGTCTCTCTGGAGTGTTATCCAGTGGAAAAATCTCCTAAGAACTTTAAATAAACTTACCTCAAGTTGTGTAAACCCATATAATGAGAAATGTCTAAAAAATTCGGAAATGGGGCAGACCAAACACATTGTCAATTGTCTTGGTCTTGCCAAATATGTTCCTTCAGCTGCTCACAGCCTTTGTGACTTTTTTTCAGTCTATTTTACTAGAAGCAATAGAATTATACTGGCATGTATGGCATATCTATTAGGTGGTTTCCTGCCCTTAAAGTTCAAGGATCCCTGCAGATTTCTAAGAGTCATTACCCCTATGTTCCTTATCAGAATGTTCCTAAAATAACATCACCTCCACTGAAGTGCCAAGTGAAAGTCAAGAAAAATAAATTAATTTTTGTACATTTGATTCATTGTATGACATTTTGACACCACTATATTGATCATTATGACTTACTGTTTTCCTTACCAATGTCTCACTCAACATTGGGAAGTTCTACAGAATTGAAACTAGGCAATAATTTTTAATGAAATTACCATAAGAAATCTTTTCAAAATTCATAGCATTCAAATTTTTCAAAGAAAGAAAGTAACATTTATTTTCAAACATTTTCTGTTGAAAATAACCCATTTTCCAATTAGTTCAGTGAAAATTTTGAGTGTTTTGATGAAAANTTTTCCTGTTAATTGCTTTTAAATCTAGAGCTCTAATTTGCAAAGGTAGGTAGTTGAGTTGCCTCAATATCTCCACAGATGTGACATTAAATATCAGCAAACCAATGTTTAAAATCTGTTTTCGGCTGCAGAATAATATTTTGTGAAAAACACCTGTAGGTTATTCTGTTTTATCAGTCATTTTTAAATTCTTTCTTAAAAGACTTTGGGAAACTCAGTATTGTTATTTGCTAAGATGGTGGAGAGTATGCTCTGTTCAAACCTAGGAATGCTCTAGGAATCATATATATATAGCTAAGGATAAATTGTTTTCTTCCAAGACTTGATATCAGCAGTGTGATCTCCTTCAGCTCAGAAAAAAAGATCAATTCTACCCATTTCTGCCACACACTTGGTGAATATTGTAGCAAATAATCTACCTGGGATGGGATTGAAAAAAGATGGTACTTCACCCCTTCCTAAGTGTTATTTCACATTTCCTCTGTGAAAAAGACTACTTTCAGGAGCAGTTTTAGGGTAATGAATATTATTGCCCTAGATCATCTCCTTGCAACATATAAACATCACCCCCCAGAGACTTGGAGAGATCTCTCTTTTCAGTATTTCCCACAAGCTATTTTCAGTGACTTTTGGTCTATATTATATTTTCATAGATCCCATTATCATCTTTCTCTCCCCACAGACTTCCTGCAGGGAAGTGAATCACCTGCAATAAGTGCAATTCCAATAAGTGGCTGGTTTGGTGCTGCAACAACCAGCCTACGCTTTGATGCCCAAAAGTGTTTTGCAGTAAAGTTTTATCTCCTCAGGATTTTGACAACCTTTGCAATTTTCAAGAAGTGGGATAAAACTATCTCAGAAGTGCTTACAAAAGCCAGGGACACTTTTGTTAACTGAGCTGTCATTTTGGCATGGTTCCAAGTGCACGGCAGACTCACTGAAAAAATATTGCATCATAAAATAGACTGTGTAACAGAGTCTTAGCTTGGAATATACCTGAGAACATGAGGTCAACCTGTGCTTGTTATCTCATTAAGATTAAAAAAATCCAAACTACTAAAAACCCCAACCTAGCAGAGGGTTAATTTAAAACTAAAGAATCTACTTCAGGCAGTAATGTTTTTTAAACCTTCCTTTATAAATTTTGCTTATCAAGGAGTGCCCTTCTGGTATATCAACTGAGCCAAGACTGAGTTCTCAAATACTATGATGGCTTCTGTTAATTAGATAGTTTATCTGTGATGAGTTGTTGACACTGAGATGATTTGTGTTAAATAATTTTAAAATATTCTGTGGGGCACTAACTTAGATGCATTGTTTGTTCATATTCCAGGCCCCAGCTTCAATCTTTTTTTACAGTCCTCGACAGAAATGAAGTTGATGTTTCAGCAAACTTCTTTAAGTCAGAACAACTAACATTGCAAAGATATTTTTGATTAACTGGAATTCTCTGCAATTTTTATTTCTTTTTGTACAATGAGCTCTAGTTTAATACCATAACATGTAAAGAGTATTTTTTTAATATTTAAATACATGAAGTTTTGCTAGTTATAATTTCTTAAATGTTTCTTTTTAATGTTTTCCCTCTCATAAATCCATCTCCAGTCCCCCATTTAGGGGTAAAAATGCAGGAAAGACTTGCAGAATATGGAACTTCTTTCTACTAGGGTGCTATAGTTTTCTAAATGCTCAATATTTTTTTTAAGTTTAACGGGAAAGATGGATAAGCTGAATTTTAGTTGTAAAATACACTATTTGTCACAAAAACCCATGCAGTGTGCTTCAGTGATGCCTACTAAATATTACACTGTTTGAAATGCAAAAAAAATAAGGCTGCATGTAGATGAACCAAAGGTAAGTGCTTATAGGTAGCAAGCTACTCTGGTACCATAACAATAACAGAACATCCTTATTGTTCTGGTTCTTCTACTCCATAAATTACCTCTCTTTGCCTATCTTGCTTCTCTATTTTTATACCTTGCAACCTCCCCATTTTTCTCTATTCTTTCCTTCCTATTCTCCCTTTCAATAAAAATTATACCCTTCTTTCTAATGGTTTTTATCCACTTTTCTCTTGTTTGCCTTCACTCTCTAGTCTATAAAGCCCCAAATGCTCCCTTTTCCTTCTCATCGCCCCATCCTTCCTGAGTGGGAGTGCTGCCCATGCCGCGATAACACCTCAGACTCTGTTGTGATCTTCATTTTGCATTTGCACATGGATACAGTCCCCTAATTGAGAGACTTTTTTTTTTTTATTAAAAGCATTAGACATTTATATGTAGGAATAACACTTGCAGAGACATTCTCTAGGTTAAAAGTTAAAAGGGATGTCAATCATCATACTTCAGAACATAAACAGATTGCCAGCGTGGGTTGAAAAGGAATTTTCCCCACACAAAATCATAGAAGTTTGCAATAGAAAAGAACTAATAGGTCAGCTAATCTACCTACCTGCCAATTCAAGCTCTTTCCCCAACATGTATTTTGCTGCTCCTTTGGCCTCTCAAAAATCTCAAGCAATTGGACTGTTAATGTTTCCCCATAGAGAATATACAGTTGTTTAGTGCAACTAGTTTGCTGTCCAGAATTTTTCAGGTAGACAGTCTAAACTTTCTCTTATTACCTTCATCCCACTAGTCTTCATGACACTTCCATCTATCATATTAAATAACCTTTCTCTCCTGACTTATTTTTTTTCACTTTTCCATTATATATATATTGGCGCCATGCATGGCCTGTTTGATGGTTTCTACTTAATCTATGACGTGCCTTTAGCTAAATAAACAATTCTTTTCAGTATAACTTCTGCTTAAAATTATACTCCTGTAACTACAATGCACATGAGAAGAACCACCTACACCATGACTGCAGGCAAACTAGAGCTTCTGAATACAAAAACAAATGCACATACATAGATATGTCAACAAGCATACCGACACTACATGTGGTAATGCAAAATGAACATGCAACTAACAGTAATTTCTTGCAAGACAGGTCTTTCAGCTATATGAACTATTCTGTGGTAGTCTTTCCTGTCCTGGAATTCTTTGTTCAGGAAGAAAGATAGTTTTCTGAGTAAGGTATATGTCTCTTCAGTGGTCAAAAAAAAATATAAAGTTTAGAGATTCAGAACAATGAAGAATTGACAATAAAATAAAAAATACAGAGAAAAGCTTTAGAGTTTGACAGGTCAAACAGGTAAAAGAGTGCTGTCCCTTCCTGAGCCACTTATAAATCATCCCAAAGACCACTAAAATCAGTCAAACCAGAATTCTCCAGCATGCTTTAAAATTCTCATATCCTAGCTTATAAACAACATTAAGAAAAAAATTCACAGGTAACCCTAACAGGTAGAGGAATACTTTGCCTGGGTCTTAACAGAGACATACTCTTGCAGATGTGACAGAGGACAGGTGAGAAAGCACCATGTGAGTTTTCTGTTACTTGTGGGATTAGTAACATGCCAGAAGAATGAATAGGAAGGCATAACTCTTCTTGTACTCTGTGTTACTGTTACAGCATTTAGGAGTCAGAAAACCAACAGAGAGAATGTCGACTTTTGCCACAAACAGCTTTCAACTACTATCTCCAGTTTCTGTTTTCCAAGACAAACAACTGTCCACTCTTTGAAGACTCATATCATCATTTTTCTTGAGCTATAGCTTTTGCATATCTAAGGCTTTACTATGGAGATATTTTGAAAGTCTTGAGGCCAAACTCTAAGCAGGTGCTATCAGATGAAAGCAACTAGTGACCTTCACTGCACTGCCTAGCCCTCAAGATACTTTCAAACTTCATTGACCTAAGGACATCGGAGATCTAGGCTATTCACATACCAAACAGAGATCACAGTGGTCCTCCTGTAAAAGAATGTTGAAAAGTACAATATAGAACTTTCTGGTTTAGGTCAATTTCTTTTAATATTCTAAAAAGCAAGTAGATAATATAATTAAAATGCAGGTGATGAAATGGTTACTATAAAGTATCTTAACCAGACACATTTCTGTAACTCTGTTTTTATATTTCTTTACATCCTTTGTAGATTAGCATAAACACAATTAATTAATCATGAAAAGCAACTCCTACAGAGTAGAAGCAGGATTTTAGCTTCCAAAGCAACTTCCCTGCCAGACCTGAAAAATCTTATTCATCGTCAAGCAGTGTCACTCTTCTTAGCCAGCCTTTGATACCATGAGGTGCAGCAACCAAGAACTGCAGCAGTCTGCCTGTTTTTTGACATGGATACAGGATTGAAATATACTGGGCTATTTGCACCATCTGGTACATGCATTTCAGTTGAATGAAAGCAGATGAACTCCTGGGCACTTTGGTGATGAAACACCAGGAGAAAAAGAAACAAAACCCAAGAGATGTAAAAGTGTTAGTGAGGAAAAGAAGCTGAATTGATCTCATTTCTGGACTACACAAGGTCATCTTCTAGGTTTCCACACACGACACGGGACTACATATTTGACTCCTTGCATGTTTAGAGTGGGAGTGCGTTAGATTAAGCAGACTGTTCTAATGATCCTTTTTAGTTTTGAAATCTAGGGATCTATAAATATGTATATATCAATGTTGCTGTGACTATGATTTGCAGCTGTCAATCAGTTTGCTTTTTATGGCTGTAAAATTTCATTTCACCAGGGTTTTTTGTGTAGTCTTCTGAAAAGAATAAAAGTGTACTCCACATCTCCACATTTTAGACAGAAGAGTAATGCATGATTAACAGTATGCTGAGAGGTGTCACATTCACATTAACACTGATGTGTGAACCAGTGGTCAAATGGCAGATTACATGTCTGTCACAACACATCAGGGCAGTGTTCCAGTCTGCCAGCTTTACCCTGCCCAGCTTCTTCAAACAAAGAGTTCTTCTGAAAAATGTAGCACAAAAAAGAATGTTGAGCCTTTGGGGGAAAAAGAAGTCTGTCTCACGGTCAAGCTTTTTGAAGATTAGTAACATCAAATGGCAGCAGGGGTTACTCACGGTCACATAACCTTGCAGGTTCATGGATCTCTATAGCACAAATGGTGCATATGTGGCCTTATCAAAGATTTTCTGCATGATAACTGTATTACTGAAAAAGTACTACGGCTGGCATATTTCGATTTCGAGAAAGGATGCCAATTCTATCGAGGCTAGAAAAACTCTGACCCAGTTCCAAGAGAAAAAGCAAGTTTTTGGAATATCATTTGAAGCAAGAAGTTCCAGTTCATTGAAAATGTCATGAAAAGTGCCCTTCTCCTTTTGTCTTAAGGACAGAATTTTATTTTTTAAGTGGATAATTAACTAGCTGCTTGACTTCTTATATAGCAAATAGTCACACCTGGAACTGAAGTGACTTTTAGAGGGTAATGATGTCTGAAGCCAAAACATGTAATGAAGCGGAACTCATTTGTAATCCCTTAGGATGTTTACATATACTAAAAGCAAAATTTTAGACAATAATTTTATTATTGTTTGCAAACCCAAAAATTCTATCTCAGGGTTCAAAAATGCTTTCCAGGGGGTTGTGAATATTGTGCTCACTTGGACAGTGCCTGACTTCTCACATGCTTTGAGTCTCAAAAGATCTGCTGAATTTTCCTGGAAGATAAATTGCTGTTCCAGCAGTACTCTCACTGAAATGAAAGCACAAATTGGAAGATATAAAGGCTAACATGCTTAAAACACTTTAATAACATAAAAGTTAAGTTCTGTTTTCAAGAACACTCAGGTTACATGGATCACTCTTTACAACATTAAAACTTGTCTGCTGAAGAATATTATCTAAATATTATACTGGTAAGTAGTTGGCATACAAGCCAGTATTTGGACTCAGCCCAAAATGAGTAGTTTTGTATTGTCTTGGCTCATCTCATATATGTTAATATATGTCAACTATATATAATGGACTTGACAATATCCTCTTAGAATATTTTAAACCTTGACTTCTAAAAATCACTCCTGATTTACACAAAAACATGAACTGGAAGATGGAATCTATACAGAAATAGGATATGAAGACAGACACACACACGTGTATGTGTATATGTATATATATATATAAATCGTGCATTCTTCCATATGCTATGTATGCTATGTATAGACTCTTTATATAATAATATAGAATACATATTCTACTTTTTATAAATCATTGCATATTAATACACAGAAATATGCCATTTCTTACATGAAAAATTATTTCGATTTTTACACTGATTTTGTATGCATTTGTACACATTTCCAGACAAGTTATCACCAAATTCCGTCCTTTGTATGATCATACAGCTTTTACTAAAATCCTCTTCTCTGCTCCCAATTTAAAACATTGAAAATACCTATACAGTTGCAAAGATCTATGAATTTATATAGTACATACACATTTCTTTTAAAACCGGTATATTACAGTGATAAGAAGGATTTTTTTGTAAATTTTCCTTTTTTAAGTCTCTGCTTTGTTAGTGAAATGAAGTTCAACAACATTCAGATGAGCCACAATTCAGTTTGTCAGTCTTGGCTTCCTTTCATCATTTTTTTCTTCCTGACACCATGAACCTGCTGCTACTCTCATAAGATTTAAAGTTTATTTCTGTACACATTTTGCTTCTCATTTCTGTATGAATGGCTTCTATGTCTTGAGGGATAGAAATGTTATTTTCTATGGCTTTAATTTAGACTTCTCAAGAATAACATAGATATGACATGTTACAAGGAGGAAGAATACTAAGAGGGTCTGAATTCCACCTTTACCTATCGTCTTTTGAATTCACTTACAGTTCCGTAAACAATTATTCTTAAACAAAGGGGTCTCACTGTATGTTTCAGCATTATACCTAAAAAGAAACTAGAGTTGTGCAGCACAGCATGGTGTTATAAATGATACAGCTGTATAGCATTTCATGTACAGAAAGTAGATAAAAAAACTGTGTACAACATAAATGATATTCAATGAATGCATTAATTTTATTCTCTTATTCAAAGACAGAAAAACTTAATGAAATCTTTTTTAAGCTCTCATAAATGCACACTTGAGAAATGTAAAAGAAGTGTTAGAAAATCTTCTAATATTACTTTAGTGGGAAAAAAAAGAGACCTGTATGAAAAAAATCCTCCACTCCAATGGAAGAAGGTTTAAGAAGCACAATGAAAAAAATGTAAATTGGCCCAAAAGAAAGAAAATCTGAGCTGATAAAATGGAGTTTCCTAACATGAAGAACTTTATTAACAATAGTAATGAAATAGTACTTACAAGTGGAATTTTCATAAGAATTAATTATTGGTCCGCTCTGTTTCCCTTAACTTTCAAGATTCACAGGAAGAATAGTGCTCTTAAAATTGAAGTTAGGCATCTAAATAAAGGAATGATATTTTATTCTGTAACATTCACAAAATCCTTAAAGAACCAATGTCTGTAAGTGTCTAGAGCTGCTCAGCATCTACATTTTCTGCAAGTAATATTCCTGTAATTAGATACATGCTGAACAATCCATACTTTAAAAACACCATGAAAAGTATCAACTAACACTCCAAGCCCAGTGTAATTCACAGATTAATTTCACAGCCCTGTGTCTGGGCCCTGAAAGTATTGCCTATACTTAGCTGTCAATTAGAGACTGAAGCGACTTAAATTATCCCTGTTAGAGGTTTGTTTTTGCTTCCGTAGTTCATTTCAAAAATTAGTTACACGCATGTTATTATTATAATATAATGAGTCATCTGTTAATTATTTTTGACATCTATGATAATAAAAATATACAAATGTTCCAGTTATTAATAGAATTGGCCTATCTTTATGCAACTCAAATTGCCATGATTGTTGGACAAATTGGCACCAACTCACTCTTTCATCTTTGAAATGCTGCAGTACTTTTTGTATCTAAGTTCTGTGAAGACGTACAACCTGTAAGTCTGTCTTTACATAACTATAGATAACCAGGGTTTAACCCACTTTACTTTAAAGTCTTTCACCAAAATGCATGACTACACATGCTATCAAAAATAATCTTCAACCGACCACATGCTGTGTAAGGGTATCAGTGAAATACTTCATAAACAGACAGAATGCAAACATGCACAAACACACTAACCACTAATGCCATAAACAACTTCAAGCACAGTACAAACAAAATGCATGCCAAGAAACCTGCTTGAAAATGTGTATTATAGAAAAATACACTTTCCATTTCTGAATGTTGACTACTTATTACACAAAACCAAAACTATGCAGTCCATGACAGCCCTTGAATTAAACTTCTGCCAAGTTCCAGAGCCTGTTTATTATTCATTGTTCCTGGATGGATATATGTTAGGTATAATATTAAGAGTATCTCTTCTTTTTCTCCATGCATGCCACCTAATAAAAACAGGGAATATATACACGCTATATGCATATCACATTGAAAATCCCAGTAATTACTGGGGCAGAATTTGGGTACTCAGCAAACATAACAATCTAAATCACAAAACTAATTTACAGCTGATAAAAATCCACATACTTCAGCACCACTTTGAATCTGTAGGTACATTCACTTCTATAGAGAATTTAAATATAAGAGTTTCTTCCTTATTGGACTGGTTACAGTACAATCATGTCAAAACCACTTAAAGCCTCACAATGGCATTACAAAGTACCCAACACGGCAAGGGGCTGCCAAGTGAAACCCTAAGCCCACATTTGGCAGGCAGACTGGCTGCAGACAAATCTGAATTGGATTTATGTTAGTGAAAGAAAGACAAGGCTGCTATTAAATAAGAAATACAGAAAATAAAATCAGAGCCCAGAACCCATCCCTCAGGACTTGGGTATCAGTTCAGTCTGTGTGCTGGAATTTAGTGTGAGGTTCCTCCCCTCCTATCTGTTCTGAGGGAGATTGTGAGTTAGGACCAATTTTACACCCAGTTTAAGACAGAAGTGACAAAAGATTAAATTTAATGAAAATTACTCCCAGATTCTTCCTATATATGTTTACTACTGATATGAAAAACAGCAATAGTGTTGTGACAGGCTGTGCTGCACGTTTACTGAATGGCCAAACATGCAACAACCAACTCTAGTCTTTTCCTTGCTGGAGCTCTGACTTTGATTCTTTTCCTTCTCACACAGGTGTTTATGTTCAAAAACATGCATGAATATTGTGATCTCCAGTCCTTTGAAAAATTCTCTTGCATTGACCAAAAGTTTACAGGAAAGACTGTGGCAGTAGAGGGAAGATAAAAAGATGGTTTGGTTTTCTAAGGCTAAATCCACACTTAAAATGCCTAGCCAAGCACAGAACATCCAGGGTAGAGTCACTGAGAATCAGAAGCAAAGAGAATGAGCTGATTGATAAGAGGTGCTGAAGGGACAGGTTGAGTCCAGGCACAACACAAACGTGAGCACTGGTTTGCAGGGCTAATCAATGGCTACAAAGATATACGGGGGTAAATCTTCCAGGGCATGTCTAAGCTGCCACTCCAATGCAAGTAGTTTTAAGAACCACAATGAAAAAACGTAAATGGCATCAAAGCAAGCTAGAATTAGAAAATTACTAAATTAAACCAAACAAGTTTCACTGATGACTAAAAAGATCACAGTGTGGGCACTGATTTATCTGTTCTGATGATTCATACTGAGGCAATTTAACCAGTTGTCCATCCAGGCAGAACAAGTCACTATCCCTGTGGCAGAGAGAGGATGTTCACTCCCCAGATGCTGCTGTTTATAACTCAGCATAATAAAATAAATGCTATTAGTGGTCTTGCAAAGTTACACAGAATTTCATGCCCCAGATTGGCTGAAAGGTGATACCTCATCTCTTCATCCATACTGTCCAGTAAGAAGAATTATCCCCAGGACAATTATTATTTAAATTCAACAAATACCATGAATCTTCATTACCAAATCGCACTGATTAAACTAATCAAATTCTAAATTCATTTAAATGGGCATAACTTTTGCACAACAGCTCAGTGCTCAAAAAAGAGCCGCTTGTTAATTAATTTACTGTTCTTTATTTTTAAGACTTGTTTCATTTGAAACTCAATAAACACTAAGTGAAGACCTTTTCTGAATTTTCATTACAAATTCATTTCATGCCAGAAACATGTTTCTGAATACTCATCAGGATTAGGAAGTGCATCAGGTGAAGGTGGCAAACCTTCAATATCCTTGATATTTTAGAATTTAGGGAAAAACACACACCCACACAAAAATTTAATCAGGTGGGCATGTAAAGAAGTGGAAATTCCTAAGGTTTTTTTCAGAACTTTCCCTAAATCAAAATTAAGTAACAAGATAGTAGTTATTTATCTTTTCTTTACCCTTAAGAACTTGCCTATACACAGCTTTAAATGTTCTCCTCTATAATCTGTGCACCCATATCATTCATGTGTCTTCTGCCTGGTGACTGTCTGCCTCTGAAGAATACTGATTAAGGTAATTCAATCTGCTTGCCCATGCTCAGCACAAGCAAGTATTTTTCAGTTTTTCACTCTGACTAATAATCAGCTTGGGACAATCAACAGCACTGCATTTTTTCAAACTGAAATCTGATAATTTGCAACCTAGTACAAAGTAAAACACTGTACTTCTGTAAGTTTAAAAAGGACTTTATCCTCTTGGTAGTAGAAATCTGGCACATGATGTTTGTGGTTTTTTTCTTCCTCAGATATAAAGAAGTTGCTAAAGATATGGTTATTACATTCTTTGGTTTTCTTAAGTGGTTAGTTACTTGCCTAATTTCTTTTGTAGCAACAATCCTCTCTTGTTGCAGTGAAATCACTTTGATTTTAATTAAAAAAAAAATTTAAAAGTTAAAGCTCTGGCTTTGGCATGGGTGAGTACTATTTGACTGAAACCATACTTGATTTGGAAAGTTTTGGCTGTGGTGGTGCAAATCCCTTGACACAACTTCAGGTTTTAGGTCAGTAGGGAATATTCAAGTCCTTTCCTGATAACTGAGCATTACTGGGTGATTAAAGATGTCAGGTGACCTGACATCTCTGGAGGTTGGCTATGGAAAAGTCGTGGCCAGAAGCCTTTAAGCTCATATACCTGTCTGTGTGTTTATTAATGCCATCAGTAGTGGCAAATGTAGTATAAAGTTTAAAAAAATAATGCTCTATTTTTTTAAACTGGATTTATAAAGTCCAAATGTTTACTTAGAAATTAAACATTTTGGTACTGGGGCCTCTAGGATATGTTGGCAGTGGAAAAACTAACCTACACCAGATGGCAGAGGTTAAAGAAATACTATAAAATATGGCTTCTATTCATACGGTTCTCAGACAAACAGAACCCCAAGCAGAAAAAAACTGTGAAAGTGGAAAACCTTTTCATTTGCTTACATTTCTCTTTGCTACTCAGCAAACCTGAGAGGTATTGTATCATCACGTATCAAGGAAGTAATATGCCAGATTGTTGTAACAGGTGGAATATGTTTGTTTGTAACACGTTGAATCTGAAATAAAGAAAGGACCAAAGTTACTAAAGGTTTTTATAAAAACATTTACAAAATGCAAGTACCTCAGTTTTGTACCTTCAAGGCTTACTGCCTAAGCCACAATTTGAGACAATAGCTGCATTTTTGCACACAAAATATAAAAATTATACTCTCAAATTTTTATAGATTCAGTTAATTTGGCTAGATGAACATATAAGCTAAGGAGATAATTCGCACTAGCATTTTTAATTAAACATTTCACAAGAGAAAGCATTTTTTATCTATATTTTATTCTATTTTACCTAAACTATATAATCTCTAAATTTCATCCTTATATTTTTGTTTCTAAAGCTTCTTAAAATCACACGTGTTTTGTAATTTCAATTTATTTACATAGCATTTCATTAATCTATCACATCTATAAAATAAATGCACTCTTACAATAGAAATACTTCTTGTACAATTTTTGTCAGTTAAAAAAAATCCACTGTGAACCCAAATCTGTAAAGCAAAATGTGTGATATAACCCATTTTCTTATTACATATGTAGTCATATGATGTTTAAAAAAAAAGAGAGAAAAAAAAATGATGTGAACTCGGGCACAATGGACCATGCTGTCAAAAATATTCAGTTGTCAAAAATGCAGATGGCATAAAACCACAGAAACAGATCAGTTATTGGAGGGGGGGCCGGTTTAATAGAAACTATTGCATTGATTTTTAAAATTTATTATGTGCCTAAATATGTGGGTGGGTATCCAGTAAGGTCTTCAAGGATACCTAAATGTTCTCTAAAAAAAACACATTTATGTGAGTAGTTAGGTAATTAATACCTTGAGAGACAAGGTCCAATGTCCAAGATAGAAAAAAAATGTTCTCCCACATAAACAGTGGTCAAAAAAGAAAATAGCAAGATGTCTGAGGAAGGAAAAGCTCCCTGATGACTTGTCCTTTTCCCTTAAAAAAAAAAGAAAAAAAAAAAAGAAAAAAGTGAAAATAGAGCAGAAGCAAATGGAAAGCTCCGCACAATGAAAACAACTACTGAGCAGTTCTTGAGAACATTCAGTAAAGATTTCATTTGCAGTGTCTGAACTACAAGCCATTACTAATGAAACAGCACTACTAAGGGCATTCAAAAGCATGATTAAGGTCCGTAACAAGCTACCTGGCCAATCTCAAAGACTTCAGCTGAAGGCAGGCTCTGCCTTTTCCTTCCTGACTCGTTCCCCTGAGAAAGAGAGAAATCTTGAAATACAGAACATACTTACAACTACTGTGACTGTTCCCTCCTGCCCACCCTATTTTTGCCCCTTTTGCCTGTAAGAATAGTGGCATTTTGGTGTGAATACAAAGCCTCCTTGCGATGGATATAGAGTCAAGTGTTCATAATAAACTCATTTCTTATTGCTAGGCAACACTGAGCAATGTGAATTTGTCACTTCTGTTTGGTGCAACTTTCAATTTCACCTCCAACTGTAACAATATAGCCTGCTATAATTTAGATGCCACTGTGGTTGGATGCCATCCCAGGAAAGATGTGAACTACTACTGACAGGGAGTGAATGACTGGCAATGGGCATAAGCAGTTTTTTGATTCTTATGCCTTGACATATAATTAATTGCTAGATTTATTCTTCTACGAAACTCATACTTCGTGATTCCTATTTACTGGCTGCCTTTTAGAAAAGGCAAATGGAACAAACAAATTTCCAGTGAGGGAAAGTTTTGTTTGCCTGTTTAGCTTTTTTTCATCTGGTATTTGTTCTGTTCATATTTTTCTACTTCGACTGTCTTTTTGAGGAATGGCTATAAGCAAAATTCAAATCTTAAGCACCCTCAATCAAGGAAGTACTATTATTTCCAAGGCACATCCAATTATTTGTTTGAATCAATAAATTTCTTACTGCTGAATACCCTTTGCACCTAACACCACCCATTGTCAAGGAGCTCAGATTATTGCAAAATGAATACTATAGTCACAGTCTTTCCAATCTGAAACCAAACTCCCCATCCGATATAAAATAAGATTAATTCTATTACATGCTACCTAGGCTTCTTTTTTTTTTAACTACAGGACTGATAATTTTGTTTTTAAAACCTTGATGTGATTGGCTATGAGGTCTCAGCTGTTTGATCTTTAAAGAATTAGGTCTGTTTGAAGGGCAAAAAAAGGAAAACTGAACACTGATATTGCTTCACCACCTTTGTCTAAGACATAACTAGAAAAAAGGACAACTTTATACTTCAAAGAAAATACATGTCTTCTAAAAATCATCATCAACAGTCATTTCTCTAAATGTTTTGAAATATTTCACAACTACATTAACTACAGAAATATGCCAAACAACTGAGAATCTTGGTAATATTTTAGTCTTTGCATATTTTCACTGACTCACTGAAAACAAAAGGAGTTTCTGTAACTGTATGAATGAACCATGGCATGTGCATGTTCTTTTAAGAAAGGCCAAGGGTGCAGTTCTATTTTCTTAGCTCTGCTTTCATATTTATGTGTCTCATTTCCAGCTCATTGCTGATGCCTTAGTTGCACTATCCATCAACACTTTTATCCTCCTTGTTCCTCAAAAAGAACATAAAATCCTTTTTTATGTCGTGGTAATATTATTGCAAATAAAAGCAAATACCAAAATCTTTATTAGTCTGCCAAAATAATAAACTATTTAATAAAAGCATGCTGTAAAAATAAGGTCATTTGCATCACTCAAGTTTCTTGCAGAAAATACAGAGAATTATTGGTCAAAAAGTACAAAGTGACAGCAATTATTTCTGCTGTTGATCTAATGCTGCCTGGAAATGGGTTAAAAAATGCACTGAGGTTTCACAAGTTTTCTATCTTTAAATGTTTGCTTTTAATGCTGTAGTATGAATAGGAGTCTGGGAGAATCAAATTTTTCAAAGCTGTTTTTTACCAATAGTATCCATAATGGAAGGAGGAGAGACTGGATATACCCTAATAGAAATCTTTAATGTAAAGCTTATAGTAACCTTCTGCCTCCCATACTGCCACAAGATTTATCATTCAAATATTTACCATTTTTATACTCCTTATTAATTGTGTTTGGTTAGAATTTGTGTCAGCTTTAGCTGTACAGTTTTCTTTCACCTATTCCTTTTGCTATCCTCGCCAAAGTGAGATCAATGAAAAGCTTCTATTTAAGAAGTTTGTTAAATGTTTAAAGTTTCTCATGCTGTTAAAATAATGTATCTAATGTCTGATCCTTTTTTCCTGTACTACAAACCTCACCATTATTTTCTCACTGCAGTTTCTTTCCCATCTGGCAGTTTTGCAAATATATTATTCAATAGAGCATAGAAAAATCAGTTGCCGTGGTGAGATTTAAATATTGCTTGTGATGTCCCTGTCTACTTTCCCAGAAGAACCTGCATATAAACATTGAAAATAAGCTAATCTTATAAATTTATATAATTATAAGTTATCTCATTCATTACACAAAAAATTATTTCCCTTAATTGCCATAATCTAAATGATAAGAATGATTTTTAGAGCAACGGAGTTAAAAGGTTTATGAAAAGAAATAAAAAATACTCTTTTAAAAATACTTACTACAATGATGTTTTGGATTTTACTCAGTTGTAAACTCCCATAATTCTCAAAATACTCTGCAAGGTATAGCTATGTCACTTTATATAGAGAGAAATTGACACAAAAAGCAACCGAAGTAACAGGAATGATCCAGCAACGATCAACAAGTTACTGACCAGAGAATAAAATTTCAAGATTCAGATCACTGGTGCTGTCTCAGTATTTTCGGGCTCTATTGCCTCATCTTCTTAAGTGCAATAGAGATGCTCCACTTCTTGAGAGGATGAGACCTGTACAGAGATTAAATATTTTAAAAATACATTATATATATTGAAATGAGTACTTCATGGAGCCCTGTTAGTGTATTTAATCATGCTTTAAACCATAAAGCAGCCAGGAGTTATTCTCCTTGCTTCACAGACTGCACACTGCTGAAAGCTGAATTAACTCTTCTACGAAATAATATTTAGAATGGCACATGATACACGCAGAGTAGATAAAAGAATGCATGTTAGGAACAGCACTTGAATTTTTTTTAAATTCTGAAGGTGTGGAAATTTAGTATTCACATCTATTTGTATGTTCAGTCAAGGTTAGCTTTTGTCTTGCAAACACCTGAGCCAGGTTACACACCAGGTAACTCATTTCCAAGGTTTACTTGTTTGGACATTGCACACAGTAACAGCAGTTGCTGAACTAACAGCTCTGAGATATATGCAGGACTGTGTACTTCAGGAGGAAGGCTTTCAAGTCTTATGACAACCATACAATTGAACCACAGAATATGTACAAGAGCTTCAGTAAGCAGTGTTATAGTTTAAATTAAAAGCATTTGCATTGTATGTGCTTGGTATTTACTGGGCTTGCTATGCTATGTATACATCATTAAGACAGATGGGATTTTAAAGACTTAGATAATTGTATGAATGTTAATTAGAACTTTGTCTATTCAGGCTAAGAGATGCCATAAAGATATCACCAAATCACATCTTTCAGAATATTATATCTTGTATTACCTGTAAAACTCAGCAGATATGCAAGGGTCTTTTACAGATTATTTCTGAGCTGTGTTCTATATATAAGAGAATTAAGTAAATTGTCAGCAGCGAAACAAACCAGTGTAATATTCCCATAGACAAAAAATTTGACTTGAAAAGACTATAGATTATTAAAATTCCCTTCAATTTTTAAAAAAAAAAACCCACAAGCCCACCAAGCAAAAAACTCAAACACAAATAAACAGGTAATGGGGCCTAGCAAATTGAAATTAATGTTCACACAGCAAAAAACAGGAAGAGTCCTCTGGGTTAGTGGCATAGTTGACTATGGACAGAGAATCTGTGAAGTGAACCCGTAGTTCACAAAACTGCCTTTCAGTCTTTGCAGATGGATGGTAAACTTTTGCTCATATTCCTGAAGTTGTAATGTTTTTTTAACGTTACTTCAGAAATACAATGACTACAAAACTGTTTGGTTTTGAAAATAATAATGCTTATATGAAGACTAGAGAGCAGGTGTCCTTGTTTTTGTCATTGAGAAATTTGTCAATTTCTCAGGCATAATAGAACCAATAGGAAAATTACAAGAGATCTTTTTGTTCAAAAGCAGTTCTTATCAATATAGTAATCAGAAGTACCTTTCAGACTCTTGAAAAGTATTTCTATACTTCAAAGCTTAAACAACATCAAAGAAAGCATACAAAGCAGTGTTGGAAAGGAAGTAACATGCCCTTATTTTTAGCACTTGCCCACTTGTCACTCTTAAACTCTCATCTGCCTTTCAAATGTAGTGTAATCTAATTTTTATGCATACTGTATGCTCATACAGACAATTTCCTCATTTCAGAGTGTGTTGAGTTTGGTAAAGGCTTTTGTACTTTTCCTTAACCTGTTTCAGAAATAGCACTGTCACCATTTGTCTCAGTAACTTATAGGATGATGAAAATTGACATTTTTCTATATAGAAGTGAAAAGAATATTAGTTTTATCAAAGACTAGATCCCCTCTTCCCCTCCAGTTAGATGTGAATTTGGTCACTTCAGGGCTCACTGTGTAGGATGATTTTAAGCAATGGTCCCTGTGGTTGCGGGCTTTATCACCTAATAATTGACCATGACAGGAATTATATGTCCGAAGCCAAGGGGTAGAGGGAATAGCATATGTCAGGGTCAATTATAAGGTGGAAGACCCTGCGACAAAAAAGACTGCACTGATTAGAGCACGATGTTGACATGAGAGCTGAAGCTTCAATGTTATTTCAAAGGGCACTGTCACAGTCACCTTTCCTTCAAGACTCAAAATCAGAGGCAGATTATGTCAAGTGGTCTATACTACACATGATGTCATACAATTCAATGGGACATAGGAAAGTAAAACTGATTTGCTGCTTCTTTTCAGCAATGAAATGCTTTCTCTGTATCACTCAAAATTAAGCTCACTACTTTGCTAATTAGGTCAAAACAGCCCCATACTTACTAGATTAATTCATCCCTGAAAAATCTAACTGGGAGATGAAGAGTATTAAATGTGACACACTAAAATCTGTTTTGATTGTTAAAGTTATGTTATTTCTACTGATAAAACTGAACAAATAGGAACAGTGGAATGAAAAGAAAATAGTCCTTTTTATTACTTACAGCTCTGTTATAAATATTTTATGGTACAGGAAGATTTTTGCAATGAAACAAATGGGTCAAAAAACTTGCTGTTTGCTTATTCCCCTGAAACTTCACCAGCTTTAACCTACTCAAATGTTTTCATCAATGATGAACTGCAGAACCATTTAGTAAGTGAGGAATGATCTCAAATTATATACCACTACAATAAGAGACGATAGTTCCTTTTTAGATTTTCATTGCAACGGTTCAATTTTCTGACTCTTTTCACTGAAAGCTGTTTCTCTAAATTTCTGTGTCTCTGTAAAAATATCTCAGCCATTTCTGCCTACAAGACCCCAGTGGTTTAGCTTATGATGATGGAGAAGATACTGTAGCTTAACCTCATTAAATAGATAGCTAATTTCTCAAAGTTCTCACAGATTATTATCCATGACCACATTTTTTTTCTGGTGTTTTGCAGCCAATAGGTGGCTAACTCCCAAGAAATTAAAGCCTATCATTTTAGATTCAAATTTGTTGGATGATGAACACATTTTAAGGATTTTTGAGCCTAGTCTCTTTCTTCCTCTCTAGAATGGTCAATAGTCTCTAAAATGCAGAAACACTCCAAAATTTCTGTCTTCAGTCTTCATTGGCAGTTAATACAGCCTCACAGGAAACATCCCTTGTTAGATAACAGGGACTTGGTTTTGAATCTTCTACATGTACTGCTTTGCAATAAACTCATCCTGATTTACATTTTTTTCAATGTATCATTAGATTAGCTCACAAATTTGTTTTGTATTTAAAATTTCCACAAAAAATTAAAATCTTTATTTCTAAAACCTCCATCTTTTTAATAAGGGAGAAAAAGTGAGGAGAATATAAAAGTTCTTTAAACCTGTAAATATAACTTCCCCACTTAAATTTTTAATTGCAATCAAAATAGATGTATGTAGAACAGAAACTCTTTTATTACTACAGGGTTTCTGATGACCTGGAGGTGGTAAGACATCTTTTTTTGTCTTGAAAGTACTTAAAGACTTCACATGGAGAAAAATACATTTAAATCCCAGGGATTACGCTGAACAGAAAAAAAGGTAAATTAATGATTTTGCCAGTCACATTCAACAGTTTGTCTTGGTGGTAATTAATGTTAGAGCTTTTACTAACAGAGAGAGTAAAAATTTTTAACACTGAAAACTCATTTAGTCAAGTGAAAAAACTGTTCATCTGTCACTGAATATTAATTTAGCTTGCACTAGTGCCTGATAGAAACACTGGTCATTTTGACAGAGGCATGACCTTTTAAGGTTAATGTTATACTTTTGACTCTCTGAAGAATGGTAGATTGGTTAATGAAGTTCATCACAAGCTTAGAAAAACTGACATCATATAAGGACAATTACCTGTTAGTCAAGAACCTATATAATGCTACCTTAGATTAAATTCTGTTTCTGTCATAGTGGTCAATGAATACCAGTCCAAGACTTCTAAAAAGTTCTATACAAAGGATGAAATAAAGTTGCTGAATTTCATAGTTCCGCAGAAAGAATTCAAATCACCTATGAAAATGACAAGCCTTGCCTGACCAGAACTAAGAACGACAGGATTAGCTATATATATATTCAGTAGTGTCTATATGGAGCACTTAAAAGCAAGGAGACCATAGGCTAAATAATTCATTATTCACATACAGCGCTGATCATCAGGGCCATGTCCGTGTGAATGGCTGGAGATCAACTTTAAGTCAATGTATGCCTATTTTGGTCTAAAAAGAGATGATCAATGTGACAAGGTGCCCAAGCTAATCCTAACAGGTTGTTTTATGTAGGGCATCATGAACTGTTAATGTGCTCATGTGGCATTCAGAACAATACTTTTTACATCTGTCGAGCTGTAGAAATGTAGACAGTAGGACCTGGAGTCCTTGTACATCTGAATGGAGAGAGATGCTGCCTGAGCAATTTCTTTTTTTCAGATTTTAGTAGTATGTCAATGCATCTCATGCTGACAAACCAGAATTTTTTTCTCAAAATATAATTCTAGTTTATCTCGCAGAGAAATTGAAAATATCCTGCTTACTGTGAAGTAAGTGAAAATTCAGGGAAGCTGTCGACGGCAGGCAGCTAAAGGAACTCTGCAGCCAGCTTCTTAGTTAAAAGTCCAACCAGCATATTCTCCTGTAAAATCTCAAACCATTTTTCTGTATTACATAGAGAACTCTGGGTATTAAGAGCAGCAAAAAATGCTGCCACTTGTGAAATGACAAAAACACCTCTGACTGTAGGAGAGTCAGAGCAGAACACCCTAATAAAGGCCAATAATGGCATACTGCCAGCTACACCCGTGAAAACTCCAACATTCCCATTCTGGACCTGGTAAGCAAAGGCGGAGATTTTCAAAACCTTTGTTTCAAAATGGAAATATTCTTCTAACGTTATATCTGCTTTATGTATGCAGTATTCTGTTACTTACTCGTGATTATAATAGGAAATCTTTTAATTAAGAACTTCATTAGTTCACCTTTAACTGCCAATCACCAGATAATTGGCCCTTTGCTAAGAGGCACTGCAGCTCAGGTATGCTAAAATGACTGTTTCTCAGAATAACTTACTGAAAGTAAGTTATTTTTGGAACTCATTTATAAGAGAACTTAATTAACTACTCCAGATCATTAGGGATACTGCATTGCTTTTTTCAATCCTCTGACAGGTTCCTCCAGTTATACTAATTCATTATCATTATTTTCAACTTTCTAGGCAGAAAAGGGTGAAAAAGAAACACTGAGCCATTGCAGGCCTTCTGCACAAACTAGCCAGTACTACCCCAAGATGAAAGGCAGCTTTGGTGGATTTTATTGTTTGAGCTGCTGTGGCAGTACAGCAGAATGTCTTGGGGCAAGCAGTTTGAGAGATGGTGCACTGTGTTTTGTCCACTGTCATATGGCAGAACTTTTTAAGAGCAGTGACATTAGACAAGAGCTATTCCATTAGGTGAATGAAAGCAAACAGATTTTCTCATAGCATATATTCCACATAATTTGAAAACAGCATCCTTTTGGATAAAATGCAAATTTGTTTTGAAACCCCACTTTCTTAATTCAATTTTGATATATTTCAGGAATTCTGGGACCCAAATGCCACTTTTTTATTTGTGCAAATAACTACTGATGTCTTCATCAAGTAGCAGCAAAAATTCCAGTTGCACTAGTAAATGAAGCAGACCTTGGTCCTACAGTATTGTATTCAACTTCTACTTCAAACAGACCTTTTTGAAAATGCAGGACTTCAGAATTACTCTTTCCAGATCTTCTAACAATGCTTAGAAAAGATCTTTACCAGTCTTTCAGTATTTGTTCTAAAGCTGTCTGATTACACCTACAGGTTATATGGCCTCTCCATTTTACAACGCAGTAGATAATTTATGTACATGATTTTTACTTTCCGTGTATCATTGCTAAGTATTCCAAATAAGCATATTCTAGAGTGTTCACAACTACTAGCTGAATTATTCTTTTTTGCGATAATAAATAAGTAAATATTCATCATTCAAACCCAGAAAATACAGAGGTGCTGTATCACAAAATTACCTTCCTCTTTTTTATTTTCTGGGCAATAAATCAAATAACTTTGTTCTGCCTTTTTTTACAGTTCCTCAGAGGTCTGGTTATTTTCTACTAGTTCATGTACTATGCAGTACTGTTTCATTAATTTTACTAATATCTGCTAAAAATCTCTCTTCTGGTTCAGAACAGGTCTCCATTACCTTTATGAGCTAAAAAGGGAAGTCCCAAACCAAAAAAAATCCTATGGTTTCATCAGAATTTCACATCTAAGACACCCTCCTTTAGATCACCTAGGATGTTTTGAAGAGCAGAGAAAGCTTTCGAAGATTTACACATTATGTCATCATCAACAAACTCATAGGAAACTAGGAAACTCAAACACCCTGTAAACAATTCCAAGGCAAGTCAAATATTCTGTTTCATAATGCCGGCCCGTGATAGCCAAAGCATGAACTGAAGATTTTTTTTTAATGTATTTTTTGCAGTTATTCCAATGCAGAAAAATCTATTTGTGTTTACTACCTCTTCACAAGTACTTAGCAAATAAGTTTTATATTAATTGTCATTTCTTAACTTTTGAAAAGTGTATTTATATCTTCATATCTGCCCATAATTATTCATTCCTATTTTACAGTGATTTACTGTATAAATCATGTGCTGACTAAACTCATCTTAAAAAAAAAAGTGGCTTTTCAAGCTGTTTCATGAGCTGTACATAAAAGAAAAAACTTATATACTTGTTTCACTATGCATTGATTTTGGAACATTTATCACTATAATAAAGAGCTTTTTTTAGAATGCTTTCTTCCATCTTATCTCTTCCTGGGAACTTCATACTCAGCAGCCTATGTGCAAGGAACTAATGTAAAGCCTGAGTGATACAGATTGTTACATATCATTGTATAATATCATGTTATCAAGTTAGCACTCACAGTGCAATAAAGCATTTATCCCAGCCTGGAGGGACAAAGCCTTCTGTGCTATCTGCAGCGTCTGCCGCAACTAAATTCAGCAGGAACCATGAACGGGCATTCCTGGTCACTGCAGGTGGCAGGCTGGCACTGCAGGGAGTGGGGCAGCCCCGAGGCTCACGCTGAGGCATTGTGCTGGTCCCGCTGACCCTGCACACCAGGCTCCAGCCAGGGTGGGCAACCAAGCGCGCTCCAGTGGCTTCTTGCCCCATTTTAGTCTCAGAGGCCTGGAGAGTGGCGGGCCCTTAGACTGCTGCTTGAAACCCTGCCAACAATACTAACAGCAATGCCTTTATCTGCTGATATGGGACTCCTAAAGTTAGTCTAGCAATAAAGTTTATTCAATAGAACTAACCCACGTGTTTCTTCTGTGACATGGGGGAAATAAACTTGTGTGTCAGATGTCAAAAGACTGGGCACCTGGGTAAGCTTGTGACTTAGCTTGCAAAGCTACAGGGGTGTCTGTCATGTGCCTCATGGCGGGATTGCTCAGAAAATTGGCCCAAAACAGGGATCAGATGAGAAGATCCGATTTTCGGTCTGTAGCAGCTGAACCCGAGGATACAAATGCACGTTTTGTGCTCGCCTGCGAACGGAGAGCAGCGAGGCAGCCTGGTCAGCTCTGCTGTTCCAACCTCCTCGCTGCCGCAATCACTGGTCCGCGGCGACTCGTAAAGCCCCGCAATAACTCCTGCCCTCCCAGCGGGCCCTGCTGGCCTCCCTGCCCCGCGACGGAGCTGCGACTATGCCCTGCAGTCCCCCCCCCGNCCTGCCCCGGGAGGAGGGCCCGTCGAGGGGAGGTGGCCAAGCGGTAGCGGTAGCAACGGAGGAGCCAGCAGCGTGCGCAGCCCAGGGTGGCTGTGCGACCGGGCTCCTTCCCCGCTGCGCTTGCCGGTTGTCGCCCACCTCCCTGTCAGTGTTACCGCTCCCAGCCTGCGAGCAACATGAGAGTAGTGGCTTTGATCAGGTAACGCGCTGACGGAGCGCCTAAGTGAGCGAGCGAGGGGCGTCTCGCAGGCGGAGAGAGGGCGCGGGGAGAAGCCCTGCCCGCCCGGGGGTCGCGCTCCTCCCCGCACCACCCGGGAGACCCGCCCGCCCCTTTCCGCTCGGCCTTCCCGCCCACGCGTTTCCTGCTGCCTCCCTTCCCCTGACCTAGCGACTCGTTGCTAGCCGGCTGCCGGTCTGCCTCTGGCCGCTTGGTGTGCCGCGGCGGGCCGGTCCCTGCCTGCGCGTTGGGGAAGACCGGGACAGTTTCTTCTCTGTCCTTCCCATGTTACGGAAGAATTCAAGAATACCCGTTGTCTTTTTAAAATTAAACAAGCAAAAACCAAGCAAATAAACCACCCCCACAACCAACCAACACACCCCCACCCCCTCAGCCAAAACAACACCTACAGTTATTTGCCCCAGTTGCTTGCTCTCCGATATCCCGGTCTCCCGGGTTCTTCGTCTGCAGCGCGGCGAGTGCCGGAGCCGCCCGGGCCGCCGGCAGCGCCTTCGCCGGGGGCGCAGAGCGTGGGCCGCATGTCCTGCTCTAAAAAGAGGGTTCTGCTCGTTTGCAGTTCAATATCCAGGTGCTTTTGCTTTCCAAGTATCTTAAGCACTTTCAGGATAGATTTCGTCAATTCTTTGCGATAGATAACGATAGGTTTTTTTGGTGTGTTTTTGCGAGAGATTAAATTTTGCCAGTTTTAAAATGATAAAGCTATCGTTTCAATCGTTGGACACAGCCGTGTCTGTCAAGGGTTGCTGTGTTTGCCATCTTCGCCCCCCCCCACCCCGCCGTCCCATGTTTTTTGTATGTTTCTTTGTTACTTTCTGCAGTTCTTGTATTATTTTTTTTTTAAGAAACTAACATTTTCTAATAAGGACACGTATGTGTTTTTCTTGAAGAAACAATAGTTAATTAAAAAAGACCAAGCTAGGAAACCTCTTAAGTGGAAAAGAATTGTGTAGATGTGAGCTGTGTATTTTAATTTTTGGATGCAATAGCTATTAATTAAGCCAAAACATTTAATGTATTAAATTCTTTCACGGAATGTCTAATATCAAACCTTATTGAAACTGGGGTTTGGCCATAACAACTGCAAATCATTCCAAATCTCATGCAGAGGAGAAAATACAAGGAAATGTTGTATGTTTTTCTAGATTTGCTCAAATATGGTGTAGGGAAAATCAGCTTCAATTTTTTTTATTTTATTTTATAGATAAGTCTTTGTCTTTCAGGATTATTTACTTTGATATTCTCAAAGCAGAGGAATGTGTTAAAAGGCAGGATGGAATAAAACCTATAAACAGGTTTCTAACACAATTGCTATTTTAATGGTCTATTTTACAAGGATGGATTTAGTTTCAGTAATAGTTTTAAGAAGAGTTTTAAAGAGACATCAAAGTGTCTGAAGTCTTTGTAACAGACCTAGCCAAAGATCAGAGGGGAAAAAAGGTATTTGAAAAGTGCTTCTTACTTTTGCAAAGGTCAGGATTATGTATGAAACTACTTTAACCTGTTTTCTTTCCTTGTAGAATGTTGGCCACACTAGAAGTTGATAGTCTTGTTTTAAGGTGGTATTTATGGGGTAAACCCTGCATTTTGTTTTGTGCTAAATCACAGACATTTAAAAGCCAGTCTTCAACCTGAGATATGTTTTTCAACTCTTTAAAATTCTTCTAGAATTTTCTTAACTATAAGTGGTTATACTTGTCTATAGAAAGGAATTTTGCTCAGAAGTCTTTTATAGGTTCATATCTTCACAGTTACCCAGTTCCTTTTTCTTCTGGTATTTTGTTTATAAGCCTGCCTGTTAACATACTTGCAGAACTCTGACTGGCCTCACTTTGGAGCTTTCTACAAAAAGGCCTTGTGATTTTTTTTCTCTGCTGTGAATAGAAAAAAAAAAGGGGTCCCCAGGCTATCTCAGTACTTGTCTTCATCTCCCTTCTGTGGACTGTTCTGAGTCCACCTTCCTCCCATGGGCATGGGCTGTCCGATTTCATTGGTCTTAACCATATTGTGTTTTACACTTAGTTTGGAAGGTCTTGTGGGTGGGCACCATTTTGTTTGCTTCTTGGTAAAACTGGTAGTTTTTAGGGCTATGGTAAATAATACAGAGAATAAATAACAGGACAGTAGCATGTGATTCAGTGAGCACAGATTTCCACCTACTCACTGGTGGTCCAATGTAAGCAATATGGATATCAATATGCTTCTTAAAATGTCTTTGTGTATGTATATAAACACATAAATTAATTGAAAGGATGAATAGATTTATTCCAGTGACATTTTAATTTTTGATTTCAAATTTTTAAAAATATAAAAATGCTGTAAACAGCATAGGCAATTATATATTGTCATACAATTATTTTTCTGAAGTGCTGTCTGTAGCTGAAATCAGAACTAGTGGGAGTCTTTTTTTTTTTAGCATAAAGTCGTTCAGAAAGAAAAGTCTTTGTCTTATTACTCTGTTAAGCCTGGAAGTTCAAATTATGGAGTGAATACTATCTACATTTTCAAGCTATCAAGAACAGTGTCCAGAATTAATGAATGTATGATTTTTAATTTTTTTTTGTGTCTGTATATATGTTAGAAGGAAGTTGCCAGTATGCATTAGAAGAATGTTAAGTAGAGATAGACCCTCAAAGTAGGAATCTATCATATTTATATTTACTTTTTAGCACTGAAACAGAAGAAACTGCTTTATGAAAATCTGTTAAGTACAAAAGGATGCGATGTTTTACACTATTTCTACTTCAGGTGTGAATTACACAACAAATTAAAGACAGCATACAGAATTTTTGCATGGATAAAAGCAGAGACTGAGGAGAATATCTAAAGGGTTACATTCCTCTAGGGCACTTTCAAGCTCTTGCATAGAGGGCTAGATAAAGGGAGAGCTTAAAGCTGGAAATTCTGAAGAAGTTTGTTTCAAAATCACAGAATCATTTAGTTTGGAAAAGACCTCCAAGATTATTAAGTCCAACATTTGACTGAGCACCACCTGTCAATTAGACCAGAGCACTATGTGCCATGTCCAGTCATTTCTTGAACATCTCCAGGGGTGGTAACTGCACCACCTCCCTTGGCAGCCCATTCAAATGCTTGACAACCCTTCCCATGAAGAAATTCTTCCTGATGTCCAACTTGAACGTCCCTGGTGCAGCTTGAGGCCATTTCCTCTTGTTCTTCACTTGCTTTCCGGGTTAAGAGGCCAAGCCCCACCTTGCTCTAACTCCCTTTCAGGTAGAAATAGTAATTGTGTGGCCACGAGGAGCACAACGGTCTTATTGTAGCAAGGACTGCTTGTATTATATGTTCTCCTGTGCATGTCTCAGTGATTCTAAAACAAAATGCAGTTTTACAGAGCATGTATAGATCTCTGTTGTAGTTCCTGCCATGGTTTTTGTGCCTTGGCATTTAAAGAAGCTGTATAGAATCTGCACCTGCAGTTGTACTTTGAAGGCCATGAGTCTGAACATGGATCTTTTAAGCAGTGTGTATTCTAGAGCACTTTTATTGTAGATTGTAATGTTTCTTTTTCTATTGATTAAAATACATAGAGATACTTTTTCAGTTACATCAAGAGAACAGGATTCTTTCCTCATTGATAGCAGAAAAGGTTCCTGTAGATCTTGAACTAATGTCAAAATTAATTGTATCCTCTGTGTTGGCCTCAAACAAGAGTATGGTTATGTTTGCTTTTATATTTTTTTACTAGCATTAATCATTTTTATTTGCAGTGAAATGCAGTAAAAAATTCATATGTTCTATGCGTTGTCAACTGAAACTACTGCCTGTAATAATTAAAGTTTTTGAGAGTGGCAAGTATGTTCAAAATGTTGAAGGTTTAGGCAACATATCCCATGAAGGAGAAATGTTATTCCTGACATAGAATCAATGAAGTTGGAGAAGACCTCTAACGTATTGTGTCCAGCCATTAACCTAACACTGCCAAGTCCACCACTAAAATGTGTCCCTAGGCATCAACTCTACATGGCAGACCTAATTTAAAAGGATTATTAATGCTGGAAACTCGCTGGAGCAGATTTTGGGGTTTTGATCCAAATTAACTAGTAATGAGTACAGAGTAATTCATCTCTGGAATAAAAGACAATCTTTGAAGAGATTCCAGTGTCAGTGGCTCTTCTTCATGTAACCTCTCAGATTAATAGTAAGATACAAAACTCTTTATGTTCTTTATGGTTACTGTATTTAGGCACTGTACATACATAGGAAGTGTATGGTGAAATCATTCTTTTTCTACTGCTACTATTCTACAGCTCTTCATATTTCAAAACTTTATAAACAGCTCTGATAATACTTATTTTTGAGCAGTTAGTTAAAAGTTATAAGGGGCTAAAACTTTTATCTGTACTTTTAATTGCCACTATTTTCTTTTCCTTACAGTGGTGGGAAGGACAGTTGTTACAATATGATGCAGTGTGTTGCTGCTGGGCATCAGATTGTTGCTCTAGCCAATTTAAGACCTGCTGAAAATACAGGTATGAAAGCCACATTTCTTACAGGAAATTTTTAAAAAATAGATTAGAAACAATGGAATCACAACCATACCTGAATTAAGTTCCTATATCTGTTTTTTTCTGATTTTGCATATTGAAGGCTAATATAGAAACTTCAAAGACGTATAAAAAAGAAAATGCTATGGAGATGTATTAAGTGTATTTTTCCTTAAAGGGGAAAAAAAGCCCACAAGAAGAGAAGATCAATTGAAAAAAAGGCTTACACAGTTTGAAAATGAGAATATTGATATCCTGGTGGTAAACAAAGGGGCTGTGTGAGGTCAGTAGCACAAATACTAAAAGCTGATATATGATGTCATCAACCAAAACTAGCACTGTACTTCTAGAAATGCTCTAAACTGGTGCTAAACTAAATGCTGTAAACCATTCCAGCTGCCAAAAATGTGCCATTGTGCTGCTGCTCATCCATTTTTATCTTTGTGTGTCTCTCTCCATTATTCTAACCCAGCATCTGTGAACTGCATTGAGGAACTGATATGGGTTGGAATTGACCTTGATGCATGTATTTTTCCTGGTTTTTTCCTTCCTTTTAGGCTGGAATGATTTTTTGATCAGTTCCTCATGGGCTCCACTTTATTTCTGTGAAAAAGGATGGGAGAAACTCAGGTAGTCAGTGTGAGGTGAGAGGGTGAGCTAAGTATTTGTATATTGGACTGAAGCACAAATTGACGTGAGACTGGAAAAGCAAGTGAGTTGTTTCCACTTGGGAGGGGAGAACGCTAAAGTATAAAGTATGTTAACTAGGTTCACTGTTCAACATATGTTAAGCAATTAAGTATGGTCTTTGGTAACGGTATAGTAGGAGGATACACAGAAAGGGAAGGAAAAAGGGAGCTGCCATCACAAATGAGTCACGGGCAGAACTGGCAAATGCTAGGAGAGTATAGGAAAAATTTATTTTCTGGGTAGCTAGGACATAATAATCTCTAATCTTATTGAAATATGTTGTCTTCAAACTAATTTATCCTCATCAGAAATGTAGAATATTATCATTAAAATCATAAAATGCTCTCTTTAAGTGTGTAGTTGGAAATTTTATAGAAAGTTAATTGAGGTGCTTCAGGCAATAGTGGATTCTATGCCATTCTTTTTATTTTATCTTGTACCACTGTTGCCTGGAGAGTCTCAATTAATAAAGAAACTGTGTATTCTAAGCAGAATATCACTTAAAGAGCTTGTCATGTTCATGTATGTTGAAATCACTGAATTTTCCTTTAAATCTACTCTTCTATTCTAGGCTGGTTAGTTGTGATTAGGTGTTTGGATTTGCCTGTTTTGTGCAGAACCATATCTGTTTTGTGGCATCAAAGGTGACTGACCTATTTCTTACATCACAAATTATTTATCTTGGTCAGTTACAGACCTTCTTCTTTGCAAGATGTGCTACACTATACAGCAGAAATGCTTGGCGTCTCTGTGTAAATGCAGAGAAGTACCAGAGTTACAAATTAGCATTAAAATAGTGAATTATGTTATCTTGTAATAAAGTGGAGATTTCACCAATAATGATTTATTACTTTATCAATCTGTTGGAAATATTATCTGAAAAAAAGTACGTGTAAATGATTTCTTGTATAGTTTGAGATGTAATTCTAATCTGTGATACCTGCATTTTTAGCTGCTTTTTCTTTATCTGCTGGCTACAAACTGCTTGTAAGAAAATTTTGTTAATTTTTTTCTCATGGTTAAGGAAATAAGCTTTTTGCTTGTTGAACAGTGTCAAAACATTATAGTGGTCTACTTTTATTCTACCTAAGCAGAGATAGTCTCCTTTCGTGATGACCATAACAATTTTAACAGTAAAGTTTTTGTAAATTTTGACAACCTATAGCTTGTTCTCAGTATTGCCGTGCATTACAAATTTCTTGATCTGAGTATGTTGAAATACATCTGAGTTTGTGCCTCTGACCTATGTTCCTATTAAAATTTCCATGTGAATGGAAGAAGAATTGAATCGATAGGAGATTTTTTGGATGAAGCAGGAAGAAGGAAAGGCACCACAATTTGCAAATAGGCAGCATGTTTGTGACAGATGTCTTCCTCTCCATACGTCTGTTGGGTGGAGAAATCGATTTTTTTTTTCTTTCCATGTTTATAGTGGTGTTGTCACCAAACATCTGTTTGCGAACTGAAAAATATTAACATTTAGATTTTCTCAGTACTCTGTAGTATTATGATTATCTGTAATTGTTGCAACAATGTACCTAATATGGTTGTTTCTTAATTGTGGCAGGGCAGACTGATGAATTGGACAGCTATATGTATCAGACAGTAGGACACCATGCCATTGACCTATATGCTGATGCATTGGATTTGCCACTCTATCGTGGTTTTATAAAAGGTACCGGTGTAAATACTGGAAGAGTGTATACTGCATGCCAGGAAGATGAGGTTGAAGACCTTTACCAGCTCATGAAACTTGTTAAGGTATGCTGATTGAAAGCAATTATATAGTGGGGGATAATTATATTGCTTAATTCATTTATGAATTTAAGTAAATGATCCACTTAGGTATTTAAGGAAAACTCTAAGAAAAAAATGGAAGACTTTCACAGGTTTTATTTCTATTCCTTTCTTCTTCCTTGCACTGTAAATGTATGGTATAACAATATTCCTTTTCCCCCAATGTAAATCACACTTTTTAATCCTCATTTCAAAACCTTTTTCCTATTTAATGAAAACACCTGTAACAGGAGCTTGGCATGTACAACAAAAAACATAATTGTGACAATCATCTATAAATAGAATATTTAGCTTATTTTGCACTTGTGATAATGTATCGCTTGATTACTGTAATGAAAGATCTTTTGGATTTTGTGCGTTTATCAATGTGTGGGAAGTAATGTCTAGACATTTCCATTTGAGTACACTTATGATGTGTAAACCAGAATCTGTTATTTGTTTGTATGTTGCATATCATTCTCCAAGTATTACAGAATGTTTCACAACGGTAGTTTTGATTCTGGTAGCCCTGTGATTATATTCTCATATATGACACAGTAGCAATAACATATATCAATCCTTTTTAGCTATAAAATGAATTCAAGAGAGACAATGAGCCCACTTTCTAAACCACTTAAAATTTTTTCTCTGGTCTTTTTCAAAATCTTTCGTATAGTACTTTATTTCTACCAATACTAAATTAGACCTCATTGAAAAAAATAGAAAACCTCCTGTTGACTCTAGAGGTTTTTTACAGTGTTTGAGTGAGCATGCTGTGTCCATTCCAGCTAATTGTGTTGATTACTGCAGTGTGCAGTACTAAACCCAATAATACACTGTTCAGAAAATCATAACTGCTATTTTAAAGAAAGTAAATATGTGATTTTATTGATCTAACTGATATAGACTACTTAATGAAACTTCAGATAAAGGTGTTTGTAGTCTTCATGTCAGGTATTGAACATTTTCTAGCCCGCTTTCCTTCATTAAAATGAGGATTGTGATTCATGAACCTAAATACTGCAGGCTTTATTCTGTATTCAGTTAAAAAAAAAATCAAATTGCAGATAAGACCTAAGAATGTGGTTTGAATGCAGAGTACTTCCTGACCCACCTTGGAATCAAATGTTGCATCTTGTAAACATTTTTGGCAAGGAAATTCTCTTCTTCTAATGTAAAATCAAGATCATAGGCCTGTGTTAGAGTATGAGACTACAGAACAGGAGAATAGTTCATGTAGGCAGTACAGCCTCTAGTTGTGCTGGGGAGGCTTAGGTTGGCTATTAGGAAACATTTCTTTACTGAAAGGGGTGTCAAGCATTGGAACAGTCTGCTTGGGGAAGTGGTTGAGTCACTGTCTCTGGAGGCATTTAAAAGTTGTGTGGACTGGGGGCCTAGAGACATGGTTTAGTGGTGGACTTGGCAGTGTTAGGTTAATGGTTGGACTCAGTGATTTCAAGGGCATTTTGCAACCTAAATGATTCTATGATTATGCTCTAGAGTGCTTCACAGAGGTTTTAAATGGAATGTGCATATCCTGCAATACAGGAATCGAAAGAAATATGATACAGCAGTTTTAAATTATTTTTGAACCACGATAGTATTAGATATTAGAAGGACTGATATCTACTGTCTCTTAAAGCTGCATGCTAACAGCTTTCTGCTGCTGGGTAAGGTAATAAATTACTGATCCAATTTAATTAAAAATGGGCAAATTAGTGGCAATTAAGATGATACTTCCTCTACAGTTCTTGCTGTCTTTGGAGGAATGGATCCCTGACATAAATTAATGCTAGTGTTAAATCTTGACAACTTCTGCTTTGGAACTTTCTATATGATAATTATAACTATAGCTGAAAGAGATGTTATCATGTTGTCTGGAACTAAATAACTATTTATTTCCTGTATAGAAATATTAAGCCCACTATATGATATCTTCAGGTTATAAATATTAACAATATACTGCCGTTATGTTAGACATTGTATAATGATATCTTTACAGTACGACCTAGCTATGAAATTCTGATACAAAAGTTTCAGTAAAAGTCTTGCATATTTTGATGAATGATTTTAAAATTATGAGGAGAAATAAACTACAGCAACTGTGGTATTTTAGTTTTAAGAAGACTACTAAGTTATTTTCTCTGTGTTAGCAATAACTTTGAAAGCTTTCTAGTTTTATTTTTTTGCATTTTTTAATAACTGCTGTTTAGCAGCATTACTATTTAAGTCTTAATCGCTGAGGATTTTTCTTTAGGAGTTTTTTTTCCCAGATGTTAATAGTTTTAAACAGAGAAGTCAATTTGCATTCTCTTGAAGGGAGGGGATGAATTCTGTGGAAGCCTTGTCAAAACCATCTTTGAGTGATTGTAATTTTAAAACACTGGTCAAATAACATAGCTCTTTTTTTCAGTCAAATGGTTTGGGGCCAGGACTACAGGAAAGGTGTGTTTAAATCAAAATCACATAGTGTACCTTACTTTCCATTGGCAAAGAATGCTTCTATTGCAAGTACTTATTTAGTAAAAAATTAAAACGAAACACTTTAAAAAAACTGTATGAATTTGTAAGTATACGATGTTTTTAAAAACAGTGCTATGAGAACAAGATTTCTAAAGAATTAAATATTCCTCATAGTTCTGTGAAACCCAGGACAACAGTCCTCTTCTAGTTCATGTGACTCAGTGAGTGATACTGACTGTCATTGACTGTAAACCTATTAATTTTATTGTCACAAACCCAGGTGATTGATAGGTATAAAGGAAATTTATATCTATTTTTTAGTTGCCTAATGGCATGTTTTAGATTCTGTATTCAGTACATATTGTGAAACATATCCGAGTGCTTATATGATGTCTAAATATATCTTACTATGCAGTCTTCATCTGATAGTAGAATATTTACTTCATGAGATGTGCAAATCCTGAACTCTAAAGAATAATTTATTCTCCTCTCAATGTTACTAAAGAATAATTTATTCTCTTCTCAGTGTTACTGAATAGGGATTACTGATATCCTTGTTTGTCCGTGTTTGTTACTGTCCATATTGGAGATTTTCCTAGCCAAACCTGTAAGCACTAGAGTTTCTTAGTTACCTGAATTATCTTTTAGGGGTTGTATAATGACACTGTTTTTGAAATGTGGTGAGAAACTGTATTTCTTTCCCTCTAGTGGCAGGAAAGATTGGAGTGTGAAGGCATTTTTGTGAAACTTTTGTACAACATTTCAATTGAGGCAATATTTAACTGTTTTGTCCCCTTTTCAATGTAATTATGGTCTTGTTCAAGTAATGCAGTGATGTTTTATGCATGTACATACACAAGTGGTATTAGATGGGTTGAATGTTGGATTGTTTTCTGTGTCTCATGGAACTATGGCTAAACTTTTGTTTAGGGCAGTGGTTGTAGCAGCTTCCAGACTAAACAGACCAATAGAAGATACTTTATTTTCAGTAGACAATTCTGTCCTCTTTCAAATTCTTTGCCTTATCTATTCCATAAGTCTTTGCCTTTGTTTGGTAAGTTTCCGTTGCTTAGAATTGTAGAATTCTTGAACTAGGTAAAAATGTCTTTCTTCTAGCTCTTCTTTTTCAAATTTTTGATGACATGCTTAATTACTTTTTTTAAATTAGTATTTTAAAAATTGATAATTTTTGTATTTTTTTTATATTTCCCCATGTTTATTATAAGTCATGCAAATGGATTTTTAGTGGATTTTCAGTTTCAACATGTTATTTCTGTCAGAGTCCTTTTTGCTGTACTCTCTGTGGATTTAGAACCCGCAAGCTTTCAAAAAATATGGAGTTCACTTGAAATAAATTTATATATTGAAATAAATTTATATATTGGCTAAATTATATATTGGACTGAAGCAATATTAATTATGAAATCATCCATTGATCGTCAGCTGAAAAATAAGTATTAGTGTTGGATATATACGATGTATGAAACATTTGAATAATAGCAGCCTTTGGTTGTGGCGCTGTTTCATTTCATCAGTGATGTGGAACGGAAGGAAAGGAGATTCATTTTCTAAAATATCGTTGCATTTTGGAACAGTGATCTTACAACTGTCACTCACTTAGAATAAGTAACATTTTTTACTTACAGAAAAAAAGAGCTTAATAATACAATGTGACTCCTGTATTTAATAATTACTTTTTAAGAAAAAGGATCATGATTTTTTTAAATGGTCCAAGTCTGATGTTTAGTGAAGACAGAAAGTGTTGTGAGAGTTAAAATTGCAATAGCAATGCCATTTTAGATGTTACTTAAGATATTTCATCTCAGACAAAGTACTTGAGCTGTGTGGGTTCAGGTGGAATAGAAGTAACTTAGGTCCTATCCGTATTCAGTGAAACTCCCTGAGATTTCTTCAGGAAACTGTTCTTCAGGGTTTAAGATGAATGGATGAAATAAAAGGTTATTTTGTGGCCTTCAGATAGGGAACCTAAAACTTTCAGTTCCTTGATGTTGCTAATAGTCTTCCATGCTAAGGAAATGGTCTTTCTTTTATCCTTCTCCAGAATTCAGCTGCTGTGGCCAATGGGTGAAATGAGTTCTCAGATTGAGTGTGATTGCTGACTTTCTATCACTTTTGTACAAAGATTTAGGTGCTCCTACCAGGAAAAATACATGAATAAATGTAATATAGTATTCTGTCGTAGCATTGCTTCATTGTCTTCTGTTACAAGACACATATTATAAAAGAAACTGTAAAGTATATAAGAATAATCACTTGGTTTTTAGATGTCTGGTATGCGTGTCTTCAGTTGTATAATGTACATGATAAAGACTAGTAGTGTACTCTTAACTCATAGAAATAAGATTTGCAGAATTTCTTTGGAGTCTTAAAGAGGCCAAATAATTATTAGTTGTAGAATCCTGATTGAGTTGAAGAATCTGTAATCTGAGGTCCTCAGCATGCTTTTCACCAAATTTTGTAGTTTATGAGTTCAGACAAAGTAGGTAGCTTTCCCCTCTCACTTAAGGGATTCAGAGAGTTCAGAGACGTGCAGAAGAGTTCTGTTCTAGTGATCTCCCATGTTTTCATTGAAGAAAATCTGGTCTTTTCCTGTTATGATTTTAATTATCTGTAGATATATGGATTAATACCTCAGAGTTGTATTTCTCAGTATTTTAGAGAAACATTAAATTATACAAAGAGGTACTTTTCTTTATGCTGAATTTCCAAAATAATCACTCCTCCATAATTTTTTCTGCCTACATTGTGATTATTGCAAATCACTGTGCCCGTGATACATTGATAGATTATATCTAATTCAACAGTTCAAATACAGAATTTTTGTATGGCAAGTGAAATTATACCATAAGTATTGAAAAAAAATTGTAAAAAACATTCAATGCCCAGTTGAGGGAAACCGTGGTAGATAAAACAATCAAAGTTATTGATTGGGCCCTTTAGTAGTCATGTAGATTTAACGAAAATTTGGAGACTGCATCTCCTAGCACAGTTCTTTTTGTCTTAAAACATGCAAGTTAAATGGGAACTTTTAGAAATTGTATGAAGTGGTTGCCTATACTGACAAGAAATAAGTAACTTGTGCTTCTTGATAAAATAAGTTTTTTTTTTGAGAGAAAATATTTGCTGCATTTTTTCATAGACTTGATTCCTCCACCTTTTATAATGAGTAAATTTTTATCTGCAAGGATTTGGATTGTCCCTTTACCCTCATTGTGTTAAATGATTAGATTTTTTAATCAACGTGTTATTTTTTCTTTTAATTAATTCTGGATTGGCATTCCATCGCTTCCTCCACCTCAGGAATGACTGCTGTTATTAGCAGTGAATAAAAGTGTGAATGAAGGGAAGAGGGTAAGAAGTAATTGCATAGTTGGGAGTGATTTAAGCAGTGTAAAAATAATTATGTATCTTGTTTCATTCAAAACACAGAATTTATTTAGTTGTAGATGAATTTTAAAATTAGATGGGAACAAGGAAATTTTTTTAATCAACAGGATGCCTGAAATTCTGTGTGTCTCATCTGACCAGTTCAGGCAGGGTCAGGATTTTAATTTTTTTTTTTTTACAAGGGGATCTTTGGCAATATCTTTGAGATAGTTGCTTACTGTGAGAAGTGTTGAGCTTTATGTAAACAAAAAAGTCACTGTATTTCTCCCTCTTAGGTGCATGGAGTTGTTTCCACTCACTCCTTGTCTTGTTGTGTTAATACTGAATAAGCAGAGACAGTCAGGCTGGTGGTGAAAGATGGTAAGCAGCCCTGAGGGCTTGTTCTGGTCAGCTTGAAACCTCTGATTGCCAGGTTTTCCTAATTTCCCATTTCCAGGGCATCTCTAGTGTGACCTTGCCTGCTGAATATGATGTTCTGGGTTGCAAGATTCTCACATGCATTTGGGAATGGGCAGCCAGGCATTGTTTACAGGACGCCAAATGAACCGTGCACTCGCAGCAAGTTTGATAAACACACATTTCCTCCTTTTATCAGTGAGATTGCAGAATGTGAAGTATGAGTTTCCAGTTTTGCTCATTCCCTTCAGACCTTTTCCTGTTTAAAAACTGAATCTCACTAATTGGATGATGATACATCCTTAGATTTTGTTTTGCTTTCTTTGTTATTGTTGTTTTGAATTCAACTTACTGGTCACTGACATTTATTTCAGTGCCTACCTTGACCAGGTTTGATAGGCTTTCAGATAAAAGCTTTCCATTTGTTCAACACAGAAAGGGTTCATCCCTATAAATGTAAAGTGAATGCTAATTAACAGTAATGACTTCTAATCACTTTGCTTTTATACTCCTTTAGGAGCACATCTATTATCCAATGCAGTTAAGTGAAATGCCTGTATATGAATCAACAATGCTGTATTTCTTCTCGCAGCTATTGCTCATAATCAAGCTTTGAATAAATTACAATAGTAAAATTGGTTTTAATGTGTTCTATTGCATAGGGAAAAAGAAACCTTAAATATCTTGTTAAATATCTTGAATATTTAGAGAGTTATCTAGTAACATTTTGGCATTCATTATTGTAGTTAAATGGAAAAATGCATTAAGATGTTTAAGTCAATTTTGTAAACATTATCAAAACTTTTTTCATCGTTTGAATTATATTTAAGTGATGTGCATAGATGCAGCAGTCTCTGAAACAGCCCCATTTGTATCCAATTGCATGTCTTTAGGAATACACTGCCAATTTCTGCCTTCAAATGCAGTTAAGTTTTACATAGAAGGAACATGTTTTATGCCTTGAGAACTTCACCTAGTGTCATAGAGTATATATAGTAGGTTAATAGACATTTATGCATTTCTTTTATCAATACTCTGTATCTAACAAGCTATTAGGTTTTTTCACGTGTGCAATCTGCCTGTCTGCCTGCAATCATATGCACCTAAAAAAGGTTTATAAAAGTAATACTAGTGAAATTTTTATCAACAGCTGGAAACAATAAAATACGGGGAAACTTTATTTTAGTTATAGTTAGCAAAACTTTGCCAGAAACAATGCTGATGAAAAGAGATTATTAGACTGGTAGAATATTAAGCAATTTTAAAATAATTCTGGTTTAGGAACAGAATTAGGCTAAAGACAACAGATATGAATTTGAAATTTAGCAAATGTTTCCACTTAGCATTGCACATACAGGGCCTGTTTGGAAGGCAGAAGTGGCAAAACCTGGATGAAACCCATTTCTGACATGAACATTAGTTTTTGTTTTATCTTTTGTTAATAAGTTGCTTGAAACAATTACTGAAATCACTTAGAAGTTCTAAATCTCAGTGTCTGTGAGGGAACTGAGGTCTGTCTTAGTCAATATATTTATGTTGTCTGGTTTTGCAATTTCTAAAAAAAATTAGGTTTTCATTTTCTGTGGCAGTTTCCTTTCATGTAGTACATCTGTCTTTGCATGCTTAGAGACACGATTCTTTCACAGTTACCATCACAGTTCTTATGGATGTGGATATGAGTGAGTATCCACAGGCACCGTCTGTGGTTTTGATTTTGTTTGTTTTGTTCATTCATTCACATAGCTTTAGACAACTTTCTGGTATGTTTCATTTGCTTGAGCATCTTTTCTGTTAACATTTATTCTTTGGTTTATTACAAAATCATTGCCTAACTTAATTTCAAATTACCTTCCATGTAGTACTCTTTAAATGTGAGTTTGAGTCAGTGTTCGTAAAAGTCCTGTGTTTTTTTGCTGTAGTACTGCAAAACATGCTGCTTGTGAGTTTTGCCACCACAATGTGGAAAAAAAATAGCACCTTTCTGCTCTGAAGTCTCATTAAATGATTGATACTATCCATATCTTATTTCAGTACTTCTGTTTCATAATTCACATCTTAATAATGCTTTTAAAATATAAAAATAAAAAATGCAAAAAACATTAAGTGTTCTGTACTCTTCTGTAGCTGGCTGTTTTGTATTATTTGCAATTCTCATTAGGCAGTGCTAAAATACATTTCAAAATTTATTACATTAAAAAATGTAATTAGGATTATTTCTAATAAAATAAGATCAAAGACAGGCAGACTTTCATGTAAACTAACAGTAAAACATTTATCAAATTTATTTTCATAAATATTTTTATCTCTGAAACCCATTTGTTCTATAAAAATAATTTTACATAGATTTACTAAGGTATTTATGCTGACTTATTTAACATACTTTCCCCTTTCATATGAATGTCAAGCATACAGCAATTTCAGGGTTACATTATTTTCAGCTGGACACTTGCTGGTTTTGATCGGTATATTTAAACATACTTCTTCTGGAAAGGGTGGGATTTAATTTGGTTTATATTGCACCAATGTTACTGTTTTCAAAATATAAATGATTGATTTGTAAGTGTCATGAAAAGGAATAAAACAGAACTGGCCTTTTACACTACGAAAGGACTGTATAATGTGAAGATATTCTTTCTGTTGATAAATTCTGCCTGCGGAAGAATTGCATAACACTCATCACTCATTTTCATATTGATTATGAGTGGGACTCCAGTAATAGGTTGCTGTTTGCAAAGGATAAGGCGGCACTATGATTAGTTACCTTTTCCACAGAAAGCACTACAAAGGAAAATGCCAAATGTGTGCTTTGGAGTATTCCTATCAGCCTGACAGTCTGTTACATGAACTTTTCTTTCAGTCCATTTTCCTTCAGAAATACAGCTTCAATGTTTTTGCCTTATTATTGTTTTAGGTTTAGTGCATTTACATGCTCTCCTAACTCCAGATTCTTTCTTTAGTCAGTTATTTATTTTCCTGACAATCTTCTATACTTGGGCCCTATCACCATTGTAACTCTTAAAAACTGATACAACAGTGCCCTCTGTAGTTTCTCCCTACATGGTTGCTACCTGCAGCTGGTTTTGAGCATTTAGGTAAAGAACAGGATGTTTAGACTTATTTTTAGCTCAAAGAAAAGCCCATTTTTTCTTAAGGAAAGATTCTGATTTTTCACTGACTGTTTCATATACAAGAAAGGGAACAAAAGAGGCTGTTCTGACTCATCTTCTAGGTTTGTAAGATCTTCTGTCATTATCTAGTGCAAATCTGATATTTTATGAGGCATTCATTCAAAGCAGTTGTTAAAATGTCTGGATGGGATTTTCTGTGTTTTGTAGGCTTTCCTGAAGCTTTTGTTTGAAGTGGCACTTCAAAACAAAATAATTCTAAATGTACTTCCTTTGTGCTTGCTATTTCTCCTAATTTAGATCTTACATGATCTACCAGGGGCTAAAAACATGCTTGCCAGCAGAGCACCTAAGCTTTATTAATGATGTTGTTTTAATTCACACAGTGACTGAAGTAATTGTTGTTCATTAGCATTGATTTGTCTCCAAAACTCATTTACAATTTAGATTTCTCATTTAACTCATTGTAGCTTAATATGCAAATAACTTTTTAGTCTGTGTTTTCTGTAGAACATGTTGGACAGGTTCAGTATTGAACACACATGATCCCTGCATTCTCATACATGCACATTCACACCCATGAGCTGCCATTTAAATATTATAAACTGCAATAAAAAAGAATGACCTTTTAAAAAATAAATGCTTTAACTACAATTAGTTGCTTCTGTAACAGCATCATAAAAGTCACTCTGTGAAAAGTTAAATGGCTTACTTTATGATGGGGAGTGTTAATGTACATGTAGAACACACTCTTAATGGACTTCCATGAAATGAAATTCGTAAGTCATTGCAGTAAATTGTAGTTAATGATGTAACCATAGATGGCTATTCAAAACATTCCTGTATCTCTAATGATTTGTGTAAAGCACATGACTGACCACATGCCTTAGTTCGTTTGGAACAGTAGATGGATAAATGCATGAGTCTTCTACTTTTGAAGACCCTTTTTTCTATGTAACAAGTGGTGAGAATTTTGGTGGAGTAAATAATACATCACAAACCACTTGCAGTATTTGAGATATGGTAATAAATGGTGAGGAGGACTAATTTAATATTAAATTAGGAGGTGAGAGCCTTCAGAAGTGTAGTGTGTAGAAGCTTTGATTTTTTTTCTATTTTATGGATAATCACTAGCCTGTAGTCATATGTCTACTTTTTGCCACAAGATTTTTTAATACTGAAATGTTACTGGAGGAAGCAACTATTATGGCATAATGTGCACTGACTAATCCAGAAAATAGCCCATATTAACTATATTATATCCAGTAATATAATGAAATTTCAGAAGTAGAAAGGTTACCCATGTTACCTGAGTAAAGCAACTATTCTACTGGCAGAAAAGTAATGTGGTCAAGTACTTTTACAATAAAGATAATTTTATTAAAATTACTTTCTTTCACTATAAATTTAACAGAAACTTTGAATCAAGCTTAATTCTTGCACCAATTGCATAATTATTGTTAGTCTTAAATATTGGGGCAGGGCAGAGATCATTTTTGTTAATGAGCTTCTTTATTCATTGGAGGATTCTTATGGTAAAACAAGTGAGGTTTTTTTAAAAACAGTAGACAAACCATGTATTTTTTTAATTTTTAAAGTGATCTTGAATTTACTTCATGAAGGAAGGGTAGAAATGAGTATTAGGAAAAAAAAAAGGCAATATAAATTTCTACTTTAAACAGGTACTTTGAGATTATTTTTATATTTTTAATAGAACTTCATCACAGTTCACTCTTTTTAAATAAATGTGTCTTACAATACGTCTGTCAGTGGGAATTTTGCATAGAAAATGAATTCTTCATTAAAATAATATTTTAATTAAGAAAAGAAATACAGGCAATTTGTTATAAGTATGATTTGGTTAGCAGTGATAGAAGGTTTTAGTTTTCACAGAATCACAGAATAATGAGTTTGGAAGAGACCTCTAAGGTCATCAAGTCCAACCTATGCCCTAACACCTCAACTAGACTATGGCACCAAGTGCCATGTCCAGTCTTTTCTTAAACACATCAAGAGATGGTGATTCTACCACCTCCCTGCGAACACAATTCCAGTACTTTATTATTCTTTCAGTGAAAATTTTTTTTCCTANCTTATTAAACTTCATGCTGTTGGACTCTGCCCACGTTTCCAACTGATGTAAGTCTCTCTGCAGAGCCCTCCTTCCTCCCAGTAGATCAACACAAGTTCCCAGCTTAGCATCGTCTGCAAATTTACTAATGAAGGACTCGATGCCCTCATCCATGTCATCTATAAAAATATTAAACAGAACAGGTCCCAGCACAGACCCCTGAGGGACACCACTGGTGACTGGCCACCAGCTGGATGCAGCACCATTCACCACCACTCTCTGGGCCCGGCCATCCAGCCAGTTCCTAACCCAGCGAAGAGTGTTTTCCTGTCCAAGCCGTGGGTTGCCAGCTTCTCCAGTAATAACTTGCTTAAGATCATTAAATAAATTTCAAATGTCCTTTCATAAAATCTGAAGTGATGCAGAGTAGTTGAGAGTATTTCTGATTATTATCTTAATTTTCATTTTTGGTATTTCTTCAATTTTGAAATACCAAAAAATGTGAAGACTGAATGTTGGGTATATATTTTATACATAATATATATATAATAAGTATCTATTTCAATTTGCTTGGTTAACAGTTGCCTACACAATAACACTAGTTACATGAGGAAAAACAAATACTGCAATCTAAATTGGAACATTATTTGAGATAGCAAAAGAAATACTGACTTTTCTTGCTGGAGACATTTATGAGACTTTTTTTATGACCCTAGGGCATATTATTATGCCTTTATGATTATGTTAAAGTTTTAAGACTTCCTTTTTTTTTTTTTAAGGTATTCTTTTTAAGACTTTTTTTTATTTTACTTTTAAGACATTCTTTCTCTTGAACTTGATCACATGAGACAGAATCGTTGATGACATAATATTTTTAAAGGAAAACATTAGTATTTAGGCTTTACTTGGTTACTTGATGGTTTTTATAACCACCAGAAATATAGATAATATCCTCCCGAAATATAGATAAAATTACAGCAAAGTGACAGTAGCTACTGAAGAGTTAGGAACTCAAAACAAATTAACACTTTTCCTTTGAAATGTTATCTTACAGACCTATTTGTTCTACATACCTTAGGCATTTTGCTTTGCTGTCTTCTGTATTATCCACAGCTCCCTTTTTTTTTTCCTTTGTAGTGTACTTTTGGTATCTAGAACAGTGATACCATTGTATTTCATGAAGGCACAGTTTATTACAGAATATGTCATCCATGAGGTACATTAAACTAATTGGCTTTGTTGTCTTGGCTTTTTGCAACTTCTGTGTTCCCTGGCCAATGTATCAGGATTAATCTATATAGATATATAATGTTTTGTAGAACTTGAGTTTAAGTTCTGAGGTTTGTGATTTTACAGAGCTAGATACTGTTGGTTTACTGGGGTTAATTTATTAAACTTTCTTGTCCATACAGTCATGTTTCATTGTGCTACAGTTTGCCCAGTATTTTTTTTTTCCTTTCACGTGCCCTAACTCTCTTTAGACTGCTGCAGATTTCCAGTAATTTTGGTGGTTTTGTGCTACAATAACCCTTTTGGCCACCTTCAGGATTACCCTTATCCTTTGGAGACCAGTCCTGTGTTCTCTGAAACTCTGTCAGTCATTATTTATTACCCACTTGTCATTGTGACTTATTCATTGCTTACATCACCATTCTCAATCGTATTGCTTTACAGAAATGGTGAACAGTGCAGTGAAGGAAAGATCAATAAATGCTTTCAAAGGAAGATTTACCCTGAGACTCAGAGCTTCTTTTTAATACTAAATCTGTGCTATTAGTTCTGAGATGGTTTTAATAACTTGACATCAAGTACCCTGTTTCTCAAAATGGAAAGATTCTGTTGCGTTAACTAACTTTTGTGGAGCAGGAGGACTTCGGCAATTAAGTTTTATAGTGTAGAACTTTCTAATTGTCAATACTTTGTGTATTTTCCTGAATGCTTATCTTGTGAGCTTGAAAATATGCAGTTTCATCCCCTAAGAAAAATTGATAAAACATTTATATAAGAAATGCTTGAAAATATTTCTTTGAGTTTTAGTGATACTGTTTTTGTAACTGCTCAAATAGAGGAGAGGGCTTATTTGAAGTCATCAGTTGGAAAAAAAAATCTACTTCTTCCCGTGTCTATTTTAATTGTTTTGAGAGCTTCATGACCCATGCTCTTTTGTTAAAGCATCCAATTTCATGTTATATGGTTACTCTTGACAGTCTAGTAAAACATAGTTGCTCCAGAAAACTGTTTGAGTATATATAATATTAAATTTATTGTATAAGTTGCAGATGATTAGACTTCTGTATTTCATCAAAGCACTATATCATGTTAAAAATAGTAATAAGATACTTAAATATATAGGAAATTCAAAAGCAAGAGCTTTCTTGCTTCTGGGCTTGTTTTCAGTCAGGCGACAGGCATGCTGATATGTGGCAAGCATTGTTCAACTCCTTTTCCTGAGAAGTTTCCTTTCCCTTATTTCTAAAGTCTGTCAACATTTTTTCTCTGCTCCGCTTAGCATTCTGTGAGCTACGTGATGTGCTAAGAGGATAACACAATTACAACCTGTTTGTAAAACACCTTAACTGAAGAAATGAATAAATTGTATTTAAGTGATATAAGATTGCATAGAAAAGTTTCTTCTCATTCTGCTCTCCATTCTCTCTTTCAGCTAAATTGCAGTTTTTTGATAATGTACCGGTCATGTTTTCAATTTTTATACATGTATTATGCCTTTTATTGCATTTTTTTAAAAGGATACATAAAAATTTCTATTGGAGAACTGAGACTTTCTTACATAGACGTTTTTCTCGCAGCTGATCATTAGGTTTTAAGTTTTCTTGATTCCTTTCGGGTGGAAATTATTATCATTTACAGTTTTCCACTCAAACTGAAAGCTCACAGAATCCATCCAGATTTAGTTTTCTCCTCAAGCTTTTTGTTTCTTCTTTGTACAGGAAAGGTTCTGTCCACACTGAATTAGAACACAAGTTTTCACTTCCTTAGTTGAGTGATTGTATCTGTATGAGGCAAGGGTCATCTCTTATGCCTACTTCTTATTCCAGTGAAGTGTAGGACTCATCCATCTCTTTGGTCACTTTGGTTATGTTTCAGTGCTTGATCTGTTTGGCAGCATGTTGCACTGTTGTTTGTATGGACGTTAAAAACATGTGAAGTACGTTCAACTTAATTTGTTAATTGTGTCTTGTTGCAAACTCTTGACTGAGGCCACACTTGCAAGTCTCACGTTATTTTGATACTTAGTTGAAATGAGGTTAGGATCCTTGACCTCTTCCTCCCGAGTATACAATTACAGTGGAACAGTGTGATAGTATGCAGTGTAAACAGAAGGCACTAGTTTAAAACATTGAGACCATGAACAATTTTCATTTGAAAAAATGACATTTGTCAATAAAATAACAATTCAGGTTGAAAGACTAATATAAATATTTTGCTTCTGCTAAGAGAGACAAAAGTATTTGTGGGAAGACCACACTTACTCTGAAATGGCTAAGTCAGCTCAATTTGCCCATTGTGCAAATGTCTGTTCTGAGAAGTGGAAAGGGACTGAAACCTTGATGAATGTGAATGCCTCTGAACTTCTACCATTTCTAATGTCCTTGTCCCTGTCTGGCTATTTGGGGTTTTTTTTCTCTTTAAACTGTCTTTTTGTATTACTCTGTGTCGGTCTAGACTCAGAGACTGTGACTTGGCTGGTAGATTCTTTGATTAAGAAAATACTTCTGCTCTTATTAAATAGATATTTTCCTTTTCCTCTGATACTTTCACTGCAGTCCCTACTCACTTATACCAAGGGCACAGATCATGATAAGTACTATTTGCAATTTTAGACACCTCGGTCCTCTGAAACTTCAATTTCTGTATTAAAAAAAAAAAAGACACCCATAGTAAATAATTGTAGCATCTCAATTAGAGAAGGTGCATATGACTGAGAACCCACAAGATAAAATTCATGCATATACCTTTCAACAATAAAGCATTCTATAGAGGCTTTTTTTAGTTTAGGCTACACACAGTTTGGGAAATTCTGATTCAAGCAACATTGTCTTCTACATTTAAATAATCCGGTTGTTCTTAATCATGGAGAATACCATAACAATCAGCCTGCAATTGAGGAATGAGTGAGAAAGGATGATAAAGGAAGACAGACATTGTCTTACCTATGATGCAGCTACATATTGATAATGCCCAAAACCTTAATATTCAGCTTACTCTGGTACACACTTTTATAGATGTGGAATCTGAATTGTAAAGAAAATGCAGATTTTCTTTAAGTAGACAAGGTACTAAAGGGATCCTTGATGCTCTATATAAGTGATTTTATCTTTCTTGCTATCCGTTTCCTATTAAAACAGCACATACAGTAATAATACCCCTCAAAATATTGTTGGGATTGTACTGTAATATTGAACTAATGTTTTGTATTTTTTTTAATGTCACTATAAAAAAAAAGGAAAAAAAGAGCTGACCAGAGGAATAGTGGTAAAGTGTATAACTTCAAATTTTTTGCATTTTCTTGATTATTTTTTTCAATATTTACTTGTGACTAGGATGGGAATAGAAGAACTATGATAAATGTTGGAGTTTTAAAAAGTCATGCATACTTTGGAAGCTATTGGAATTTGGAAGAGGAGGGGTAACATATTAACATACATCTCTTCTTCCTTCTTGCTCAGTAATGGCTGTACATCATCCATTCTTCTCTGCCTTTGGAATAGGTTCAAGATCAATTAAGTTGACAGTTTTCTCTTTTGGCAGGGTTCCTGGTATTTCTTCTCAGTGTTTTCTGGTCTACACCTTTTCCTGATATTATTTTTTTGCATATTCTTCTCTATTCCTACTTTGAAATGCTTCTCCTTACATTCTCACTCCATTGTTAAACATTTGCCTGCATTTAATCTTCTGATATCACCTAAACAAGCTGTATTTTTTTCTTATTCTCTAAAACATTGTAAACCTGCCAACCTGTCTCCCTTCTTCACCTTGCCTTTGTGTTCAGGTTCCCTTTCTGGTGCTCTTACGGTGACTAAGGACATGTCTTCCTGGAGAAAAGAAAGCCTCACTTTCACCCAATTGGAAGAAATAAAAATAAATATTCCTCTCTCCCGTATTTAGAAACAGATTTATTTTCAGATTTTAAGGGGACTGCCACTCTGAGAGCAAGTTGATGCTACAGCTCTGTTGACAGTATGAGATGTCAGAACTTCAGAAGATTGAAATTACATTTCTGATTGATGCAAGCTAATAAAATAAAGCAAGATGGAGCAGATTTTAGGATAACTTTAAGTGTTTGGGGATTTCCATAATTTTTTTTATATTAAGATTTGCTAGAAGGTGTTTTCTTCTTTAATTTTTTAATTGTCGCTCCTTGACAGAAAATCCTGTGAAGTTTTACTTTGCTACATATTTCTCTTTTGATTTTGCTATTTCTGTGTTGATATTTTTGGTTTCCTCTTCTGCCATCTCTTTGGCACATTATCGTCTTTCCTTTTTGTTACTTCCAATCTCCTTCTAAAAATCCTTTTGCATGTCTTCCTAAAGGAAGATCCTCAAGCTGCCCTTTCTTTCTGTTACACAAATTCTCTCTACCTTTTAGTAATATTCCCTAAAGTGTGGTCTTGTCAACCCAGATCGGGGCGGAGTTGCTTCCATGTATTGGCATTTCCTGAAGGCTTTCCACTTACAGCTTTACCTGGGTTTAGGGTAAGTTAGACTTTACATGAATGTGATGTCTTAGTACCTGGTTCATACTTGTCTTGTTTCTGATGTAAGTAGTATTGTATTTTGTTTCAGAAGCATCAAGCCTGTTTAAAATGGAAAAGTTGGATCAGATTTGCCTATAATACTTGTATGAGAATAGATCATCTCAAATGTAATTTTTAAATGTAAAGCCTTAATGAGGTTTTCAGGTTTTGACCAAGCATTTTTGTAGAAATTTTCATATTAATGCTTTGTTGGGAAACTGGTTTGCAGTTAACTGATTGAAGTGCAGAATCTCCATTATGTAGGAAAAAGATTTCCAAAGATTTTTGGTGAGAATGGAGAAAAATTAGATACTGAAATTTCTTGTGAGACAAATGAAAGCAGAAAATTGGGATTTTTTTTTCTGTCTTTCTGAACTTGAACAGATAATTCTTGTAAGAAAATGGCTTTGGGTGTTTTGTGCTACTCTTGCTGAATCCTGTCTTCAGGCTGGACATGGTAGAATCATGTTGTCAGTTTGGGACCAAACGGATAGGGAAAGTCTGTTCCTAAGTTCACAGCGATTTGCCTGGGGAACTGTATTACAGGCTATGGACCATACAAATGCAGACTCTGGTGGAGGCTGTTAAGTAAACTGACAGCAACCTGGCAAGAAATCTCCTGTCTTAACTGGGAACTGGCCAAAACCAACTGCTTCTTATAAAACACTTAGGCTTTAATGCACTGGCATTTCTAATGAAAAACTATTGTGTTGGAAAATCTCAGGTGCATTTTAGCCTTGAAGTGCTACTATGTTACTATCACCAAGTAATAATGATAACCACAGAATCATAAAATGATAGCATCACCTTCTTCTGCCTATTAGCTTTATTTGTGTTCTTGCCCCTAATATGAAACAAACCATGATTGCTTATAAGTGAAGTTACTGTATTTTCTCATCCTGTATTTTACAGCAATGTTTTAAGGTAGTGTTGATAGCTGAGGTAGCTTGCTGGAAGTGGAAGGCGAAGGTGTAGTGATGAATTGCACATTTTGGAATTCTACTTACATTTGTTCTTAAGTGTTTACGTTGCAAGTCTTTTTCAAATTTCTTACTTATAAGAGTTTGTATTATTATTGTACATCCTGAGCACATCTCTGATTGCATAATTGATGATAGTAGAGTATGCATTAATTGTTGTACTGGAAAGACGGGATTAGGCATAGACTGTACACTGAGCTGAGAATGTGTCTACTGGTAATCAAAAGTAAAAGGAAATTCCTTCCTGTGTGCATCAAGACTGCTAGAAGAGACAAAGTCCTCTGTTCCCTGCTCTCACACAAGGAGCGGTGCCAGTGGTTCTCAGAGAGGCTGGGACGTTAATCCCTGGCCGTGCTTGCCACTGTATTTAAAGTAGAGTTTAGGTGATCTTTCAGCAGGTATTACAGGGGGCCTTTAATTTCCATGTCAGTCTGTAGAGGAGTTGGCTTTTTTTGAGTATAACCACATAATGAAGACAGGAGACCAAGGCAGGTCATTTCCAAGTGCATGAATAACACCTGTGTTGAGGTACCCTCTTAAAAAAAACCTCACTAAATTTTAGATGCTTGGAGACATGACTTTTTTTCCTAGGTGATATGTAGTTTCTGTGAATATGCCTAAATTTGTAGAAAAAATTGGCTATTTCTGATTATATCTTTAGTAAACTGCTCAGAACAGGAGCAGTTTCACTCATAATTTCTTTATGGTAAAAATTTGATGCCTTAAAATATTGCATTTTAATAGACAGATAATGCCATTAAGTATGATACAGAGGAGATTGATATCTAGTGTTTGCAACTGTTTTACAGACTGATTTTTAGGTATTGGACTCAAATGTGGAAATTACCAAGTGATGTTTTTTGTCCTATATCATTCCAGTTGATTAGATTGCAGAATGGTCCCTTTCTGACCAGAAATATCTAAAAATTGCTATTGAAAAAGCAGTAAACAACATAAGAATTTGACTGGGTGCTTTTGTTGAGTAAATGCCTTTTCCATAATTGCAAGAAATTTTAAATTCAATTTTTTATACTGTATTGTAAATTATATTTATTAGAAATAAAATTACATACTGTTGAAAGCTATTGAAAATGCAGGACAAACTATGAAAAAAGTCAGGGATATCCCTGCCTCTACATTGTTGAAACTTGGTTTTCTTGAAGTACTCAAGTACTTTTTTATTCCATTTCTGTGCAAAAGGAGAGAAGACTGCATCAGAGATTAAAGGGAAAAAAAAAAACACAAAGGAAAAGGAAACAGCAGTCATATCAGTTAGTGGTTGCCTATGTTGCAATTTATGTAGGTTTCTCTTCAAGCAGAATTCAGACTGAGTTTCAAGTCTCAGCAGAAGTTGCAAAGTATTTCTTAGCTGTCATTGTTCCAGGCATGTACACTTCATGAAGGCAGGTCATTAGGAGTTGGAACATTTGCTTTGAAATAGATATTCTGGGTAAACTTAAAAGAGAACATAATTTAAAAACAGTAGGCCCTTCACTTTTAATTTGCTTTACTTTGCTGCAGTCTTTTACAATGGATTAATGTCTGGTTGTATTTTTTTTTCAAAATGTATATAGTGATTATATGTCACTATATATAATTATATATAAATCTAACTATGTCTAATTTTAGAAATTGTCTTTTGGGGCTTGTTTCTTCATGCATTGGGCATAATTGCAGTATGTACTATCTTCGATGAATTTTCCTAAGCACCCACTTAATCTTTCTAATAGGGCACTTGCAAAGTCTCTTTGGGCAGAAGGGTTAGAAGTCTCTATGGATAAGAATCCTCTTTCAATGGAAAATGGATTTTTATTATTACTGTTTTACCTGCCAATCTTGTAGTGTGATTGCCTGTGATACTGAATACAAAATCAGCTCAAATTTCTTTTTTTGAAACCTTTACAAGGCATCTCATTAAGTGAGATTCCTCTGATACGAGGGACTGAGGTGGTAGTAGTAGTGCTTCTCCAAAACCTTATCACACTGGTTTCCAATGTTGCTAAGCTGTTCTTTGCCTGAAAGTAGTGGAAGTTCTTGGTTAGGAAATGGTGAATATGTTTGCCCAAGTTTGAATGTAGCTGGTTTCAAGTTTGTCTGAGAGGGTTAACATAATTTAGCCTCGTATTTCTGGCATTAAGTACTACAAAATATCAAGACATTTTAAAAAATTAACTCTCTTTTCCTTTCGTATAAAGATCCAAGTGATGTTGAATTGAGTTTAATTAACCAAAGAGTAAATGAAGGCTGAGTGTAAGAAAATGTAGCTCTAAATATTTTGAAAAAATCATGATAAAATCGTTACTAATACAGTTAGATAAATTAAGTACTGTGCCATTGGTACTGTGGTTTATGTAGCAATCTGCAGGGAAAGAATGGAGAGAAGAGTGGTTGTGTTGTTTACATTCTGCTTTTTATTTGTACCTGATAAAGAACAGTAAATATTAGCTCTAATGATGAAGTCTTCTGTATTGTAAAAACAAATAATTTGCATAGCACTGGTTTCACAACAATTTTTCAAATATTGACATACTACTGGTTATTCAGTTTGATTAGGATTTATTGTTCATGCATAGAGTCCTCCATCAGAGAGACAGACCTAGTAGTCTTTGCAATTGGTGATGCCTTCCAAAATTTATCCCGTAATTCACATGCAGCATGGATAGCAGTGATTACTTAGCACATTCAAATAATTTTTTTAATGTTATGGTAATACTGTTATTTTCAATAAACCATCCAATACCCAAGTAATTTGAACACTATTCCTGCTGTTTTATTGTATTGTGTTATAAACATAAATGCAGTGTTAAAAGCTATACCAATGGTGTCAGACTCCTTAAGGACTTGAGAAAACTGTCATAACTTCTAAGATAACTGATAATCGTTTGTGGGTCAAAAAGAGCAACATGCTGTATTGCTTAGCTTTCTGCTTTCTTTTTCTCAAGGTTTGTCTGAGATTTAATTTTATGTGAAGTACACAAAACACTGTCAGTGAAACATTATCACTTTGTAAAAGCTGTTTAGAATATGGTCTGGCACAAAATGTGCAGAAAATTAAAAAAGAATACTCACAACTTCGTGCATAGAGCTGAGTTGTATATATTATTTGAAATTGTGACCAAAACCAGAATATGTGATGTGACTGCATCTTGATATTTCTGAGATAAGCCTAGAGCTAGAAACTTAGCTTTTAAAATTTAAAATTATATGCATAAATATGTATGTATAGAATTAAATAAATATGTGTAAGTAAAATTTCATACATGCAGCTTCCTGCGTTTACGTGTGTGTGTGTATATATATATATAGCTCTTTACAGTTCTGAGGGGTTTATTTTGTCCTATCCATTGCATAGTATTTCCATTTAAATGCATATTTTGATTTTTCTTCTGGGACTAGGTGGAATGCCTTTCCATTACACTACTAAAAGAACAATCCACTTGAACATTATATTTTTCCCTAAAGGGATGGTCTGTACTAGTCATATGATACTATTTTTCACAGAGTGATATTAACATCCATGATGTTGTGATTTTATCTTGATTCAAAATGTTTTGTTCTGGTACTAAAAATATTAAGGAGTATCTCATGTATCCTGCTGCTATAAAAATACCTCAAAATCAAGGAAATTTGAGAACAACCCAAGGCTGTCAGCATGTTCTTTGTTAATAATAAAGTATTAGTGAAATTCGAAGTACAAAATTTAGAGGGCATAAACATGTGCAACACATTTGTAGAGTTTAAAAGGAAAAAATAGGAACACATTCCAAAACACGGAAATTGGAATTTAAAAAATGCTTTACATTTGACTTTATAAACACTGCTCTGTACAAGTGTTTCTTTCAAAAGAATACTCTTACAAAAAGGTATCTTTGTATTCATTGGCATTAAAAACTAGTTTTTAATGATAGGTAGAAGTGGGTAATTGTGAATTGCACATCAGAATTTTGTTTTAACAAATGGTCTGTTCATTTTACATATTTCTAACAGTTGTCATTAATTTTTCATCCTAAATTGTGTGGAATGCAACAGTTACACCTGTATCACAGAAGGGCTAGAAACATTTTTCTTTAATCTGATACTCTGCCATGTGATATTTGTCTCCAATGACAGACAACTACAATAGCTTAATATTTATCTTCCATGAATTAAATTCATTTTTGATACATTTAAAGCAAAAACTTGGGTTTTAGTACCAATCTTTTAGTACTGATTGAACTCCAGCACTGATAATTTTGATTCTCTTAATTTTATTTTAAATCAGGTTGGCTATTTTTTCTTCCCTATGAATCCTAATGAGGTTATACACCCTATTCAGGGCTGCTTCTGCTTGTCCACAGGAGTGTGATCTGACAGGCAGTGTGTTGCGTGCTAGAATCTTGCATCCTGGCCTCCTTGCCTTGTTCCTTCCCTGTTCCAAGGCTCCAGCAGGAAAACCAGTCTAGACTGAATTGCACAGTGATCCAGAACATTTGAACTTCTTGAATTACTTTTGCAGTCTCCTAGTAAAGTGATTGCATTCTTCATCTGACCAAGCTCTATCTTGTAGGTAGGCTGAAACTGGTGATTCTCTGCTGTTTAGGATTTTTCAGATTCTTTGGTTTACTTCTCTTTTATGAGAAAACTTCGTTGCTATCAACGGATTACTTTGATCTAGAACATCCAGGCAGCTGTATTCCCAGAATACTTGTTAGTTACAATGATACACAAGTTTAAATTAATTTAGAAATTAAAAGGCAATATTCTGGAAAGAAAATGCGGATCTGTCAGTGGGAAAGAGCCCCATGTCTTGTAATTAAAATGAGTGCCTCATTTTATGGATCACATAAGCTATTGTAGGAGGAGAGAACAAGAGCCTATGGAACAAGAACTGAATAAAGGTTTAGAGAGGAGCCATTTGATGAAGCTCTTTATAGATTAATAATCTGTTTGCATCATTAACCACTTAGACGACTCCAAAAAAATTAAATTTCTTAGTTCGTCTCATGACATGGCAGGCATGTGCTGTTGCTGAAGAATTACACACTTCCAGTAATAGACATGCATAAGTTCAATCACTGCTGAAGACACATATTTTTTCCTTACTTTCAGAAAGCTATATTTTGTCCAAAGACCTATAAAATTGTCTGATATTAAAAAAGTAGAATATTTTCCTGGTATTGATGCTTACATCAGAGTACTTACTACTCTGCCAGATATTGCCATCTGTGAGAGATGGCAATTTTAGTCTTCGTTCATTAAAATAAAGTGAAAACTGTTAATGCAGTGCAATTAAGAGGGCGTTTTGAAGTTTGGACTAGACTGGGAGCTTTTGAGACTTCAAGGCCTGTTACCAGAGAAATGTGTGATAAGTTGGTTTTTCCTCAGGGACCTGAAATCCAGTCACCTTCTACTCTGTAAAGGCTGGTTTATGGCAGTATACTCTGAGCATAAGGTATAAAATGGGAATTTGTAGGCAATGTGGACCTACTGTACTGAGTGTAACAATCTTGCAGTACATCTTACGTGCTTTTACTAAGAGGTAATATTGCATTATTTGTTCAGGGTACATTTTTAGTTCCTTACCTTTATTAATTGGTTCTAATTAATAAGGTCTAAATATCTAACGTAGAAATGTTTTTATTAGAAGTGGAAGAATGTTATCCTTAAGAATGTATTATTAAGCTATTCTTCTGCCAAGTTACCGTATCTGAGCAAAGGTAGACATAGACAACTTTTATAGAAATATGACTTTGTGGCTGCAGCTGAAAATGTGAAGTGTCTGAAGTATGATCATTCAGCACATACACACTGTAGTGAAATCATATAGAAAAATACTTGTTTCTATTGTGACAAGAAAATATTGGGAAGAATGCTTGATTCTTCCTGCTAAGCAGCTAAATGAAGAGAAGGAGTTGATTCTTCATGTAAACTTTCTCAAGTTTGTCAGCATAATTTGATATTGGTTTGGAATGTTTCTCTTAAGACTTGGAATCATTGCTCTCATTTTACTAATGCTTAGGTGACCTTGTCTTTTTTTCAAACACAAAAAAAAAAAACAGTGATGGAAAAATATCCAAACAAATGCACTTTATGAGATAATCAAACCTGAAAATCATAGTGTGGCATTTTGTGCTTCTCTGCAATCTGGGAAAGACATTATTGAAAGTTGCAATTTTTTCATCAATATAAATAAATGATGTCATAGATAAGTAGCATAAAATAGCACTAAGTATGTGCAGAATTCTCTTTGTTTTGCTCAAGAAGTTTAAATTCTCAATGAATTCTTATTATGAGAAGTGCAGTTTAGACACTGTAGTTCTGAAACAGTAATTATTGTGTCAATACTTAAATTTAAAGAGGATCACTTCCAAAAATTAGAAGAAAATGTATGTTAATGTAGAAAGTGAGGGGTTGGTTTTTAAAGAATATTTTATCAGGATCACTTTAAGTTTGTATAGGGTATAGAAAAATTTTTAAATCATGAGTATGCCTTCATTAAATTCAGTTTTATTCACTGTTTTCTTTTTCATATGATTTCTAGAATCAATGCTATTTAGGTAAAAGAAAGATAAAGAACCTTACCATACCAACTTAATTTGATGAAACAAATATCAGGTATTGCATTGTTGAGATTCGTAACAGTTTTAAATAATTTCCAAACCCTGGTGACTTTTGGAGAAGTAACAAAAATGTTGTTCAAGATTAAAGGAGGGTTCATGAGGTTTCTGTTCCAAGTACAAAAAGAGAGAGGCTTTTCTTTTCGCTTGTGTTTTCAATAGACTGTTTTCCTCCAGTTTTTGAAAGTCCTGTGTTCTGCTTTTATGTAAGGAGGGGTGATTATAAGATCAGAAGAGAGGATTATTGGCAGTGCAGATAATAGGAATATTTCTGAGAGAGTTTGTCTAAAACACGTCATTGGAAAAATTGAAATTTGCAGTATTTATTAGAGATCTTGTGTGAGTTTTTATGTATTCAGAGTCCATGCCAAGATTATCTGCCCATGGAAGTAATAGCAGCATAATATTTGAAACAGTAAGTAATCTGCTCGTAGTAAGTAGTAGCAGCATAGTAGTTTGAAAATGTTTGTATGAAATTCTGAAGAAATTTTTAGGGGGACAGAATTTACCAACAAATCTGCACATATAGCAGAACAAGTGACGTTGATTCTCGCTGTAAATTTTCAGGTGAAAATTGTCCCCCTTCCTTTCCAACTGACGTTTGTTTGACCATAGTGGCCTACAGTTTCCCATTAGAGTAATATCAGATGAAATGTAGTAAATCTTACTTCCTCAACCATGCCTTTCTTCTCAGACATTCATTATCAGGTAATTTCACATTCCAATGACTCATGCTACTATAATAATATTTGCTATAATACTTGTTTTATATTAAAAAAATACTTTGGCACTTTGAGAGAAGATACCATTTTAAACTAAAAAACCTGTGAAAGCCTCAGGGTTTTTAATTTGTCTGTCAACAGTTAAATTTTTTTAATTCATTAGTCACTTAATTACTCTATGTGTACTTCAGTGTTATATTTTTTGTGACAGTTCAGGAATGATTGCAAATCTTTTGTATCTTCACATGATGAATTAGTTATAAAGTTACTGGTAGACATGACTCAGCATAGAGGTAGATATGAATTAGCTGTTTGTAAGGATCTAAGTTTGCATGGTTTCTTGACTGTTTTGTAGTTGTTCACTGGCATCTTGTTGTTCTGATGTAATGTCATTTATTCAATCTGGAGTTGACTGTTCAGGTTAATTTTAGCTATTAAATTAAATAATCAATCTTTGTGGAGGTGATTTTGCAAATAAGATTTCCTGAAAGAAGTGTCTGCAGGCAAGTTTGCTCTGTAATTATTTGAATATTTAAGAGTTGGAAGTCCCAAAGGTGAAGCAGACATTTATTTGAAACCAATTCTCTGCACAAAATGCAATTAAAAAAAAAAATTTGTTCAGCTGGAGACTTTTGCTTCATTGTCAAAGTCTTTGTAGCCTTGTGGCTGGAATGTAGGCCTCAGTAAACAGTTACTCAGTTAATAGGTTTAAAGAAAAAAAACCAGTTCTGTAGAAAACTCTTTAGGTAGCCTTTAAAATAGTGGATGTCTGTTGATTTTTATTTTAGTATTTTATGTTTTTTGATAAATATGTCTAACTATATTAAATGTTACGAAATGCCTACTGGGTTTAGTATGACACTTTTTAAATTGGAGAAATTAATAAATTAATCTAAATTAAATAATTTAGAAAAAAAATCTTGTGAAATAGTATGGGATCTACAGTGATGTAGCAACTTTATTGAATTCTATGAAAATAGTTAATATATAAAATAAAGAATTAATTCATTAATGAAGTATTTCTAATTAATAAGATTAATTGTTCACTTTGTAAATGCAGCTAAATGGAGAATCAGTATATCAGGAAAACTTGCATTTATGGTGTGGTATATGGCTATAGTGGAGGATTTTTCATGGTTTTCCATTTCTCCTGTTTAGAATATAATTCTAGCCTTTTTGATACACTTCTGTTTGATATTAGACTTTTGAGAGTGGTATTTCTATCTCTTTTTGCTCTCTTTCCTTTTTCCTTTGCTGTGGTGTGTGTATCTGATTATGTGCAAACAAATGTATGCCTGCACCATTGCCCTGAACATTTGGCACTTCTAGGTAGGAAGAGGCCCATATCCTAATTAAATGTGTTTATTGGGAGATTGCAATCAGATACTGAAGGTGCCCCAACACTGAATTAATAGATGGGGGGTGTGTGTGTGTGTCTGTGTGTGTGTGAGGGTGTGCAGTGTTTCAGTAATTCCATTTGTAAAACTCTGGAAGTTAGGCCATCAGTTATGCTTAAAGGTGGGTGGTAGGATGCCTGTGTCCTAAGAAGGGCATTTGTAAAAATGTATCTAATTAGCTCTTAAAGTAGATTAGTTACATAGTATTATTGCCTTGTATAGATATCACTATTCAGTAATTTACTTCCAAAGCAAGCTGAGATAAGGCCACTGAAGACTTCTGAACTTCATAATGAGCGTGTTCACACAGGGATTTCATGTAAATCCACATTATGTTAATTCCCACCTGGTTTTGGAACTACTTCTTCCTAAGGAATGAAGGCATGAGGTATATGTGTTTTGAGATCCCTGTATGGAAGACAAGAAAGTCCCAGATGATGTGTAGTGATCTGCATTCACTAAGATGATCTATGTGATTCGTAGCTAGTCTTCAGAGCCTTACCAAATAGTGGGTTTTCTATTTGACATAGAGTTATTATATCCTTATGTCTCAGGAATATTTCCATACTATCTTTGATTACTTGCAGCTGCATCAGAAGGACAAAGCTTAGAAAAAATCACATACTCTGTTTGGAATCACTGATCTTAGAATGCTTCACAAACTATAAGGCAAAGTTCGTATTTAAGAGTTTTCCACTCATGTAATGGTAGAGGCCTAGAAGTCCTGTTACTAAGGCATATATTGTCAGTCACCCACCTGCAAATATGCTGTGCTTTAACTTGAAGTTTTGCAACTGTATGGTAGTCGTTATTTAGGCACAAATAACCTTAAACATTAATTTAAGTATGGATAACGGTTTCCAGTTATTCATACAAGCTTTAAGAAGGGTATTAATTGGAAAGACAATTTCATGTAGAGACTATATTTTATATCTTGGTCATAAGAAATGAACTCTATTGCGGCGAAGCTGTGAAGCACATGTAAAAAATTGAATGTAGTTTAACCATTCTTCAGCTGTTTATACTTCATTTTCTTACAAAGATCTTTTCTACACAGTAAATTTTTAGGAATATGCTGCATTTTTCTGAATGGCAGTGCTCAGATTTTCTTGCAATACACATGAATAGACATAGGCACAGGTCTAGCACTTCATTTTTCTTTGTTAATATTTTGGCTGTTGTATGCAATATTTCATTTAAGATAGACATTATTAAGGTGGTGAATAGTGCTGTGCAGTGATATGCTTAGCAGTAACCTTTACTCATAATGTGATATTGTCTGTATGTCTTATTTTGTTCAGCTTTCTCTGGCACTGATGAAGCCTAAGGCTGCTGTTTCTTTGAGTTGCTGATAATTTTTTATCTGATTAACTGACACATTTAGTTGAAATCAGACACAGCCCTTAGGCTGGGCATGGATTTAATTTAAAAAGTATCAAAGGTTTGCACTGTGTGCTGTTTAATCATCATGTTTATCAGGCAAAGAAAAATTACCGGAAGGACCGTAGGGAGAGGGTTATCTTAAGGAGCAGTAACTTGGGAAATTGATAATAACTCTGAGGTAATTTACAGCTAACTTTTACATTCATTAATATAACATTTTCCACTAATAGTTACAGTGCATGTAATGCACTAATTAAATTGAAAACATTAGCACTAATTTTCTTTTTGCTGAACTCTGAAAGGGTCAGGTAAAGACATTAAAATATTAAATTATAGAAAACCTTTGTACTGATACCACTGCAATAAATTTTTTACTTACTAGTAGAATACTTCTACCAGTACTATATGCTACAATGCATATGTAGTAAGTTCCTCAGATTACTGTTACAATCATTAATTGAAAAAAAAAGCAAAATTAAAATAACAGTGTGCTAGTGTAAATTAATTAGTTTATCTTTTACTTTAGCTGTGAAGCTGTATGTTAAAATTGTACATGGATGTAACAGAAGCACCTTAAAACCAGCAGTTATGTTTTGGAACTTTCACAAAACTGTTAAATTTTTTTATATTATTTCCTGATAGGAAATACAGCCAACAGTAATTTCTAATGCACAAAGAGCAGCAGTTTTGAATTTTGTTGTTCATTAAACTGTTTAAAATAATAAATAACTTTAAAACTAGGATACCTTAAATATAATTTGTGCATTTTAGTACAGTTACAGTTGCAAAGATCAATTAGCGGCTCTAACAGAATTGTTTATGAAGATTATTGTCTTGTCCTCTGAACAGGAATAAATTAACTGTTATAACAAGATATAGAATTATGGTGTAATTTCACTTACTGGTAAAACATAGCTAATAATAATCTTAGGTACGTAAAAAAAAAAGCTACTAAAAATTGTCCTATTTAGTTACTTTTTAAAAGTTTGTTTTTCTACCTGTCTTTTGAAATCAGTACTTCTGGTAGCTCTAAAGGGGAAAAATAAGTTCTAAAATGTCATATGGAAAATAAAACTTTGTTAGGCTCTATGTACTTTTGTGTTTAGCATCTGGCTTTATGTGCACATTGCATATTTTGTGTTGTAATACTTTTTGTGACGGAGGATATTGTACTGAGTATAAGTGCTTTCTGAATTATCCAAATATTCCAGAGAAGCAGTTTATTTTTATTTTAGAGTAGCCTATTGCACTAGAAACATATTAGTAAAGTTTAACATAGATAAATCATCTCTTAAATTACCAGTATAAGATGCTTTTTAAAATAATAACTAAAAAATCCACTCAACCCAAGAAAAAAAATACCTTTTCATATTAACTTTCCTCAGATGTTTTTTCTGTTATCTCTTACTTTTTATATGATACAGCATGTAACATCTTGCCTCCTGAATTTTCCCAAATTCACTTCCTCATCTTTTGAGTTCAGTGCAGATCCCTGATATTTACCTACAGATGTCAGCTTGGTTTACCCTTGCTGAGTGCAGTTCTGTGAACATGCTTTTAATAATACCAAACCTGATCAGATTCCACATTAAAAGTGACAGCACTATTGATTCTGGGATGGATTCTCTGCTAACCATGATCAGCTCTTAGTCAAACAAAATGCTGTCTGTTTGCACGGTGTCCAATAACTTTCAATACCAAAGAATAAGTCCAGGGAAGAAGTAGCTTTCACTTAGTACTCCTTGCATGCTTCAGCTGATGAGCTGAATATACTGTGGGACAAGGCTTTATGTAAATTTTGTCCAGTTGAGGAGTTTATGAAGGTTATTAGACCATAGTTTTTTTTCTGTTCTACCTCATGCTCCATCCTTCTTCCTTTCAAATCTTCTTATTTCTTGAATTTGTGCCACTCCAGCCTTAATTTGTTGAACTGGACAAAATTGGGGGATTGAATTCATTCAATTTCACTGAATTTAAGTATATTAACTACTCCTCCCATTTCGAAGCATATATTAAGTATATTAATGTTTCTCCTCATGGAAGCTATTGTCTAGACAGTGATGAAAGTTTATATTTTCTGTTTACCATGAGAAGAACTGAATGAAAAGAGATGGCAATAAATAAATAAATACCTGTGAGAATTTTTTAAACATGAATGTTAACCACAACTGCAAAATGACATGATGTACTGCCATTTCAAAAGACAATTAAAACTTATGTATTATCAAAGGAAATAAACCAGAATAGGTGCAGACAATCTTCTGTGTTATTATTTAAATCAGATTTAACATAAGTTGTAAGCAAGCAGCCAATAATAGCCTTGTTTTTGCATTACTAACATCAAGATATATTGCATACACATGCACATATTTGTGTTTGCTTGTGTACCTATATATATATATATATGCATTCATAATCATGCACATCCGATGTGTTACAGATTTGTATAGTGAAAAACACCTAAACAACCTCAAAACAAAACCTATGAGAAATCTTCTTGATGCATTAGTTTCAAGTTTGGGCCATTGTTTCAATAGTCATTTAGTATACGTTCTGTGACCTTCTGTGGATTTTAAAATTCCATTATCATAGGATGGTTATCAAATTTCCTGAGACTCTTGACTAGAATTTTTTAAATCCCAAACGAGTACGTTTGTGCAACAGATAATTTTAGTATTGAAGTATCGTGTTTGTATAAGAACAGAACATTTAAGTCTCTACATCCATTTACTGTTATTTTTATTTTGAGGGAGTTTTCTTAGCAAGTATCTTTGCTGATGCATATATTGTGTCAGAACTTGAAAAACAGAATGAATAAAAAATTATGGCTCTGTGAGCTTGTTAAAAGTGTATTGGGCAAGTCAGTTGCCATCTTCATGGATGAACAGGAGATTCTGTAAATCTGTCTATTTGGGAAATAAGATTTCATTCCATATTTGTTTATTATGAGGGTACCATCTTTTTTTTGAAGTTTGTGATATAGTTACTCTATAATATTTTTGGACATATTGTTTGATGTCTGCACATTGTGACAGAGGACATTCTGAAGGAATTGCTAGGGTTATTATTTTTACATAAAAATAAAAACAAACTGTATTTATCTTGTTAACATCAGTCATGTTTTCCAAGACTGTCATACAATTTTCTAACCTTTTTAAAAAGAACGTTGAAGAATGAAACTTAAGTGGAGTTTTAGCAGTACAGGTAGACTGCATATCAAAATAGCATGAAATAAAGGAGTGCAGAGAATACATTTTAGAAATATTTGAAGATTCAAGAAGGCTTCATGAATCAGTTGATCAAATTTATTTAAAGAAAATTCTGCTTGCACAACTGTGTTAACTTTTTAAGAAATGTTATTGTAGATGGGTGAGTTGAATAAATTGAAGTATCTGTGATTTACCTTTATTCTAAAAAGAGCTTTGAAATATTGCAGAGAAAGCTCCAAGGGAAGCAGGAATAATATGTATGGATGATAGTAATGATAATAATGACAATAATTATTGGATCCATCATTGGATAATGAACAAGTGAAAAAACTAATTTTTTTCACTCCTACTACTTCTGGATATGTGGGAAGCATCAACCTGAACACTGTTTGATTTGGCATTAAGCTTCATATTAATGGATCTATGTATTAATGACATGGGGAAGTACATAATTTAAATAGTGATGTATTTTTAGATTACTATATGTAGGAATTTTGATAAATACAGTTTCTTACATCTGAAATGTATATTGGGTATGAATAACTTAAAAATTTTGTTGGGCAAATATGAGGTGAGAATTAATGTAAAGCACAAGATAATAGATTGAGGGAAGACTATCCCAGACGGGCATAAACCAGAACATTTTTCACTGTATTATAATTTTGAATAAAACACCTCTTGCATAATTTTATTGATGAGAAACAGGAACAGAATTTTGAATTCACCAGCACATCAGACAAAGACTGATTTGATTTTGAAATTTGTAACAATGCTGCCATTTCACTTGGGCTGTGAATCAGGAAAATTATTTACCCAGATTGCCAAGGATAGCTGCTTATCCTTTGTTGCACATCTTGGTTGGGCAACTGATGCCGCATGCTGCAGTCAGAATTGTTTTGACCTTTACCAGGCAAAAACTCCTGGTACAGTCAGCAATGCTTCACCGTCCAGCTGATGCAGTCAAGGGGCACTTCACTGCTCAGCTTGCTTGGCCAAGGCTTAGCAGGACTTCTGAGATCATAGAATAGGCCAAAAGAGAAAGGCAGGGGCAGGATGCATCATCACAGGTATATAACTGAAAATTTTGTTGTAAAATCTTGCTGCAAACTTCACAGGATTGGGAACAGGTCCAGAAATAAATAATGGTGTATAGTTATGATCAACCTCGATTAAAAGAGGAAAACAACTTTTACTGAAGTCTAGATGGAGCAAAATTTAGAAAAAGAAAATTCAGCATGTTGATTGGGACTCAAGCAAATTAAAAATGCAAGATCTTACAAAATACTGGAACTATGTGCATTTCGAAATGTTACATTCTCAGTAGGTTTACAAGAAAAAATAAAGTGCTGTTTGTTGGCTTAGGTAATTTAAATGAAACAGAGAAAGTGTGTCTTGGAAAACCTTTTTTTATAGCAGAATTTTTAAAAGGTGATATTGAGTAAGTTTCCTGTGAGTTTTCTTGTTCTGGTGTTAAGATAAAAAGAGTAATCTCACACTCTGTTGTGCTGTGTACCATGGAAAATGCTAACAATTCAATTAATTGTATGATGTATGTTGCTGATAATTATTTGTAGGTGGACTAGCTAACATGTCACTTATAAGGAAAAACTGAAAGAAATTTTTGGGATGTCTGGAAAACTTCAGGATAATCTGTTACATCTGATACTTTTCAGTTACCTTGGTTATTTCTTCTCTAGAATGGTACTTTTGAGTCAAGTGGACTGCATTAGAGTAATAACCATGTAGTAGGTCAGCCGAGCTGCTCCCTTCTGTGGAAGAACTGCATTCCAGTCTATTCTGTTCCATGTACTGGACACAGAAAAAATAATTATTCTTGGTTGATTCTGCAAGTAGAGATATTGAATCTCTACAGCTTAAAACATTACATACTGCGTCATTGATATTCCATGTCTTTTTTCAGGACAAAGAAGGAGTAGAGGGTGTATCTGTGGGAGCCATTCTTTCTGACTACCAGAGAGTTCGAGTGGAAGATGTGTAAGAAAATACTAATCTTTTTCAGACTACACATTCTGGAGAGTACTCGTTTGTTTTCTAACTTAAATTTAAAGCAGAGACAGTTGCCTGATTTCTCATGTTCTATGATACCAAATGCGTTCTATTCATTAATATAGGTATTTCATTTTTTCTTTTATTTTTCTTCCCTTTTCCCCCCTGAAACCATGTGTTCATTAGTAAAAACCTAGTAGAGACTATACCAGGGTTTTTGATTGCTCTTCAGATCTCTCTTCATCTGTTGAAAATACTCAGAGATTGGGTATGAAAATAGTTGAGTAGGTTCAGTTCTTTGATTTCAACAGGAAGCTCACTCAGTTCCAATGATTACAGTGTTGTGGTCAAGTCCCTCTGTTTTTCACCAGTGTTTTGATATAGAGGAACATCCTGTGACTTGTTATCAGGAATTAGATAGAAGAGAATCTTTCTGTGCACATCTTCCCTTAATTCCTTAAATCTAAAATTTGTTATTATTAATCAGGAGCTTCCATTTGTCATTCCTATTGTGCACAAAAGTCTATATAGATTGTAATTCTTTTAAGAGTCTTAATTAAAAAAGAGCATTATGTAATGGTAGTTGTATCTGTTATGTGGGCCAGTATTTGATCTGAAAAAAGATTTTCACTGTATACATCTGATGAAATGCAAAACCACCTTGTGTTAAAAATTAATTATAGTTTCATGAGTTCATTAATGATTTGCTGATGATGAAAGCAAGTATCTGGAATCCTTTATGAGCTGTAAGAACAGTGAAATTAATGCTATGCCAACTCAGCTCACGTCAGCAAGTTACAGAGCACATTTGGTTTTACAGTTTACACAGATAAATTGCAGTCAGAAATATCTCTTTTTTCTTTTCCTTTATACTTAAACATTTTAATAATTGTGTCACATGTGAGTAGGACAAAAAAAGATTGCTTTTGTTGATTGTGAGTTTTACGTCTTTACCACAGCTAAGAGATTGACAGGAAATCACAGTATTTCAAACAGGCATGATTATTTCTGAGCTTGTGAAGTAAAACACTTTACATTGATCTGTAGATTTAGCCCTTACAATAAGGTTGTTTCATATGAGCCATCCCAATTAATTCAGCTAATTTTTAGCTGAAGTTAGGCACGTAAGTAACTACTTTACATTCAGAGCTGCTAAATAGTTCTATTACAAAACTTAGTGCTCTGTTAAAGCATATCAAAGTAATAAGAAAACCAGTCAGATTATGTGGGCGCTAACTATGCATTTACATGTCAACATTAAACATACATTTAACTATGTAGTCTTCACAATCATACTAGTGGGTCTATCTGACATAGGGAGGAATGCCCATATATGTGAGAAAGACCATGTATTATGAAAAACATGATAATTGACAAATAAATGTAAATCTTAAGGGCTCTGAACTAGTCCCATAGTTAAATATTTAAGTTTTTCAGAGATCTTACACATTTAATCACCAACTGATGGTTCTTGACAATTTACAGAAACGTTACCTATCAATAATGCAAATTAGTGATTCTCTAATTTGATAAACAATCAAATGCTGTGTATCAAATGCTGTCTATATATGATATGTATCAAAACAAATTATTAACTTTACAGTAACAAGTTGTTAATTTATATCACAAGCTGTATATATTTTCCTGAATGATTCTTTTCCTTGGGTGTTGATCCAAATCAAAGCAACAAATTCAGCATATTGTGCTAGTGACATGTGCCACATTTATCACAGAGAAGTAACTTTGTCCTTAGCTGTGTTCACAAAAGTGATGACTTCCTAAGGTGCTAATTGCTTTGTGTCTCAAAAGGTTTAGGAACACATTTTGTTATGGCTTTATTTACAGTCCCGTGCAGATCTGTTTACCTCAGTGAGTAGCGTCTTATGTAGATGAATCATAGTCAGAACAAGTTTATTTCTTTTTTTAAAAATATATATTAGACTTAATGTTTATAATGAAAGATATGAATAGTAAAGTGTTGTAATTGAAATTATAGAAGAAAAATTATTTCAGGATAGGAAAATAAAGACATTTTCATTAATTTTACATTAATAATACTGTGTAAAAGCATTATACTTGGCCTTATCCAATTTTTTTGTTTGTTTTTAAGGTGCAGAAGGCTTAATCTTCAGCCTTTAGCTTACCTCTGGCATTGGAACCAGGAAATACTGCTTAAAGAAATGATATCATCTAATGTTCATGCCATAATCATAAAAGTGGCAGCTTTTGGTATGTATTCAGATTTTGAGCAATATTGTCTACTGAAATTTCACATGGACAAATCCACAACATTACAGAGGAAAATAGAATTTTTGTTGAATGTTTTAAGATTTGAAATGTTAATATCAAGAAAATTATAAAAAATGGCTCAATACTAGTCGTGATGTCCGAAGAATTCATTTAACAGGATGCAATTCATTCTTAAAGGAGATGTGAAAAAGCTGGAAAGCAGTTCTTCCTAACACAGTCATTAAATTCCTCTCATTTTTTTTTTGTTCTGGTTTGGTTTTGATTTGCAGTAAAGATGTGTGTATAATTCAGTAGTTCACAGTATTTTCATTTATAGGTGATACAGGCTTGTGACTAGACATTATAAAGCAACTGTGAAAGTTTTAATAGAAATATATCAAGTTAATATCAAATAAGATATAATTATGAGGCCAAAATATTTTGTGTAACAGCAGACTTGGAGTTGGTAAATCATAAGAGTAAACGTAAATAATTCATCATTGCCTCTAAATTTTTTTTTATATTTAAAATTTAAATGCTTAGCATACCAGAAAATCAACGTCTTTTCATTATCAGCTATATAAAATGAAGTTATAAAACTTGAAGCAAATCAGTATGAAAGTTAACCTATCTGTTTATTGCTTGAATGCAAAGGTAAGGTCAAATGAAGTTTTATAAGAAGGCTTATGGAATGATGTGCTCTAAAAGCCTAAGGAGCACATGAGAAACATGTTAATAATACAATATATTAATTTCAGGCCCTTATGCAGTTTTCTATTTCAGAGTAGCAAATGAGTTTTTAAGCATGAAATGCAACCAAAGGGCCTTTTCTTTTGGGGTTGACCATAAACTTGTGGTCCACTGTAGCAAACAGTGGTTTGTATCATACAAGTGGCATCAGTGGTTGAAGACGTGTATTTGGAAAATAGTGTTGCATAATCTTTCATTAGAAGTCCAGTGTCTGGTTTACCTTGGCAAGTTTCCCATCACATACCTAATCTCTCTTTCTCTCAAAGAATGCTTTATAATAAAGTAATTTCTCCTTCATTATTAACCAAGATTTGAATTATAATCCTTTAGACTGGATGGATTAAATTAATTTTAAAAAATTAATTATTTTTAAAAAATTTATTTCTTTCTTCCTCTTTCTCTGGTATAGTTTCTAACTAGATTTTACATTGTCACTATGATGGTCTCACTTTATTGTTCTATAGGATCTGCTAGGGCTGAGAGGAAGATTAGAATGATTAGAAATACCACAAGCCCTCATTTATTTACAGATAACAAGCAATGTAATTTATTAGCATTTTCCTGAATTTTGGGAGGTCAGTTACAAATATATAGGAATTGAATACCATGTTTTCTACTACAAAACACTTGGTTTTAAATTGGGGGAAAAAAAGTTTCTAAAATAATTGTTTTCAGGCCATGTAAAGTATATTTATATATTTATATTTCCATAAAATAGAATGTGTTTGTTGCTTATACTGGCATGTAGAAAAAAATGAAGTCCACAAAATATATGTAACATATTTTTTTCACATCAGAATTATTTTTTTAAAGAAAATATATTATTTAAATAATAGATAAAACTGTTTCCCAAATAGACATC
>VXBC01002303.1:224291-245291 GCA_013399945.1 Ploceus nigricollis
CTACAGCAAGATAAGCTTGTCTTTTGTATTCTACAGTCTTAAAAAAACTTTAAATGCCCTGGTTAGTGCACAAAGAGTGCTTTGTGGGCTATTCATTGGAAGAGCGAATACCATAAATACTTGTAGATAGCAATTAGATAGAAAATCACTCCGAGTTATTTTTCCTTTTTATTTTTTTGGCTACAGGTAAAAGAAAGATCTTATCAGAGTCAATTTCTCACCTGCCTCAGGCAGACATAATTAGATGTAAGCAAATTTAATGGAGCTTTTTTGCTCTGGGGCCATTCTGTAATGCTTTAATAATTGCATGCCTTATTAAAGTGGATTTAAGGTATGAAGGCTCTTTAACATATCAAGTGGCAAAGAAGATAAGATACAGTTTAACTTTTTGCCTTTTAGATTAACAATCAAAGCTAAACTGCAATGAAAATATTTAAAATAGCAGATTTAAGAGTCTGAAGGGTAATGCATTAGGTGTTACATTGTACAGTTGTTAATGCAAGAAGCAAATCTGTAACCTGAGCTTGACATTCATCAGCGCTGGCATACTTGTACACCCGCCTTGTCCTGTTTTCCATTAACTCAGTGCTGGTATTGACAGGGTAAAAGCCTGTCGTTTTATGTAGAAAACACATAATTATGCAAGTAAATGAGCATTAGTTTAGTACATTTCCCTAAATCCACCATTACAAATTAATACCATAAACCTTGCCAGTGGCAAGAGTTTTCTATCTCAGAGTAGTGTAGTTTTCCAGATGGGATGCCAATTGCTCTCACTTATATGCAAAAAAGTATTGTTAGCAACCTTTTTCACATGCCTTCTGTTGATCTATAAGTAGATCAGCTTTCTTTCCTTTAGAGTGTATTTCGAAAGCTTTAATGATGAGAGAAAAACATTCCATGATCTAGCAGCAAACCTGAGCACTATATATGTGTATAAAAGCTACTTCTGAATGTTTATCTTCAGTGTCATTTTCTTGCTGCTAAAGATGCCTGTATGATACATCATACTTTTATCTTTGAAATATACCCCTCTTCAGTGGAAATCCAGAAATTCAGAAATAGGTTACTCAGTATCAGCTAAAATTGAAGCCATTACTGATTGTTTTTAACATGTGTGTGCCTAAAATTCCAGTAATATCCATTGCTCATGTGACACATATAGCACTGTGTAATAGAACAATTGTGTAACTATTGTAACACAGTAAGAAGATGCATTTTTGATCTCCTTCCTTTTTGGTTGTGTTTTCGAGATTAACTAATACTAATTAACTTGCAGAGTATGCATATAACAGATTCAGCTTTAAATCTTGGTAACTTTATATATCGGTCTTAACTGCCTCATTCTAAAGCAAATTGTTTCCACTGCAGTACAAGGTGTAATTCATATGTGGAAGTGAGGGAAGGAGGAGGGTTACATTTGGAAGGAATCTTTGAGTTTCTTACAATATGATCCTTAGTAAAACTTGATGTTCAAGTTTATTTACTTTCAGTTTACTTATATAGTTAACTATACCTAAATCTTGTTAAGTATTAACACTAAAACTTAAGCACCTCTATACTTTTTAAGATGTGACAAACTTCATTTCTCATATATATGAGAATACACTTGAAGTTGATTTTATGTCATGCAGTTAAAGTAGTTTTTTCCACAATGTTTCTAGATTTTCTTGAAGTTTCAAAAGTAACATTTATACTGAGTAAGTTTTCCAAGTGCACACTGTTGCCTTGAGAATGCAGGGTTGTGTGGAATTGCTTCTTCAATGTTTCAGTCAAAGTCAGAATATAAACTCAAATTCCTATCTTTTAGAGGATTGATATGCATTTATTTGCTTTATACATTGCAGCTTCTTCCCAGTTTGGCTATAGTAAACTAATCCTTAATTATTTAATTTAATACCTGAAAAAACCCCCATGTGGTCAGATAATTGAAACATTAATTTGAAAAAGAAAAACTCTGATTAAACGATTAAATTATGTTTCTAACTTCTAGCTGCTCTTTGGACCACAGGAAAGAAATGATACCGTAGTGCTGTTCAACTGCTGAACAATAATAAATTAAAGCTGAAACTTTGAATCAGGGCTGATCAGTCTGCATATGAAGTGGAGCTCTTTTATTTCATGGCTATGTTCTTTACCTTGTAGGTCCAGCTGTATGAGTGCCTATAGACATTATACATTCCCAGCCATGGGTAGAGTTGAAATCACAGGGTCTGTGGAAACCTAAATTTTGAGGTGGTATGGGCCTTAGTTACTTTTGCAGGCCTATTTCCTAATGGAGTAATCAGTCCTTAGCGAGCCAGTGACGTCTCCTGTCTGTCAGGAAATTCCAAGGTCTGTCACTAAAATGAGATGTCTGTAGTAAGTATATTTAACATGAACCTCCTTTGGTGTGAGAAGATATCGATGCTTGCTTCCCGTGGTCTCGAAAATTGGTAAACAGCTATTCATGGAATCCACTATCCTGATAGTTGAGGGATGTGTATGTTTTTATATATGAGTTTTTAATTGAAAATGAGAGAATATTGCTTCTTAGTATAATGAATCTATTATTTAAACCTAGGTGACACCTAGGTGTCTATGTTACTGTTTATTTGTATGCCTCTAGTGTATAGAAGTGAAATCCTGACTGGCTGAAATTGATAGCCATGCTCCCATTAGTTTTCACAGAGGCAAGATTTACATGTAAAGAGCTGCATTAAAAAAGACCTAGCACCACACAGTTCCTGGTTAAGCTCTGAAGGGTGTAATTTAGTGTACAGATAAACTGATCTAATAGTAAGTTGCTGCCAAAAGGTCAATCTTTCCATCCCACTTCTAGCTGACTCTTCCAAACCACAAGTCTGCACTTGCTTCTGCCCCTGTAAAGGCTCCAGTGTTTTTATGGCTGCATGTAAAGACTGATCCAGCAGGATCTGCTTTTTTGTGGGCTCAGGGAACTTGCTCTGTAGAAATCATGGCTGCATGCAGGGCAGAACTCTCTCTTTCAATAGAAAGGTTATTACTAAATTGGGGTTGGCTGCAATGGCAGATCATATCCTGAAGTAAAATTGTCAGTTGTGAGTTTTGTCTGAGCACATCATCTGTGTAATGGAGAGGAACAGTGTTCTTTGAAAATATGTTTTTAGTACTGAGCAATTTTAAAGTAATTTTGAGGAAATTGAAGGACCTTGTCGTCACAGGAGAAGATACTTGCTTCCTCCAAATATTTTTTAAAAATTCTCAGACCATTCACAAATATAACAGAAGGAATTGAATAACATTTTGTTATTAAATCAATATGGAATCCCAGTAGCTTTCTTATATATTGTACAGTAAGGATTGTTTACTTGTTTATTGCTAAGTAAATTAAACATTTACATCATTCTTAGCTAGTTCAGCTTATTTACAGGTGATCATTCCATTGCTTTCTTCCTTGTGCAGCTACCAGACACTAGAGCTGTAGTAGAATCTATGACAGTCTTCATAACATTTGCTCTTTACAACATTCTGGTTTATTAATGTGAAAAACACTTAGAATCATAGAACCATTAAGGCTGGAAAAGAACTCTGAGGTCATCAAGTCCCACCTTCAATAGCACTATAACCACTAAATTGTATCACAAAATGGCACATCTGCTTTTAAACACTTTTAAAAACTTGTTTTTTGAACATTTATTCTGTTTATCATAATTTGAAGTAAAAGATAAAATGACTGATAATATTTTTCAAGTCCTGTCAAATTTTAATGCTTGTCTATTCTGGTAGTGATAATGTATTCTAAAACTGGCCTTAAACTTTTATTAGAAAAATTATCCTTGTGCAGTGTTGAAGTATTATCTTGTTTACACATATGATCACTTTTAATTAATTTTCGTTTTAATGTTTTTTCAGATTATAAATTTGATAAATTACCTGTGATGTAGTTTGGGAAAGATGTTCTTATTAGCCTTTTCCCCCTTCAAAATCTTGTTTCTTAGCTAGCATATGGTGTTGACACGGAATTTTCAAACAAATCTTCTGAAACTTAGTTGGCCCTTTAGAGTTTAAGTGCATTTGACACTTTCTGTAGCCTTGTTCCCTAATATATTTGTCTACCATCCCATTTATCTCCATAATTCATGTTATTTATGATAAAAAAAATAAAACAGGTACCACACCTGTTTGTTCACTAGACATTGCATGAAAAGACTTGGGAACTCTTATAAACACAGAGAGCCATTTTATCTCAGGCCATTTTTTTTTCCTGGCAGAAAAGTTTCACAGAGAAAAAGATTAGCGTACATAAATGGAAATTGTATGCAAGACTGAAAGTCAAAGAAAATTAGCTTGGGATTTAAGATGTGATGCAAAAGAGATGAGTAAGAGAAAAGAGAACTAGGAATGGACTTCAAGTAAAGTAAAAGTTTGATTCATAGTTGAAAGTTTAGGAGAAACAGATGAGAAAATAATCTTTGCATTTAGAATAGTACTTGCCTTGATGCTTGTATATGAATGACAGATACTTTGTTACCAGTGTAAGATGAGGTTTCAGAAAGAGATTTTAGCACATGTATAAAGTATAGAGAAATGTTTGAAAATAAAGTGTGTTACAGAAAAGGAAGAAATGAGATTTTGCATAAGTCAGTTTAGTAACAAGTTAGAGAGAAATAATATTCCTTCTTCGCTAACTCTGAGCCTGTACATTGGAAAATAGGAAGGATGTTGTTGTCATAACAGATAAAAGGAAAGAAGAGTAAAGGAATGTGCCTGAAAACAGAAAAGTGCTTGAAAGCTGACATTATTGAGTGCTGTTAAGGAGATGTCACAGACAGACAAAGTAGGAGAGAGATGGCTTAAGAGTGGAAAGATCACTTTGCAGTTTGAGGAGATCACATCATGTAAAGGAAAATTTAAATGGAAGCAGCAGGCTAAGAGTGCACTATTAGGCATTTGAAGTGAAACAGGAAAGGAAGTATGGGTTATAGTGAAAAAGACAGAAGAATAGTTAGAACTTGGAGCTGAAAAATAGTGGAAGAGAAGTCAAAAGTAGAAATAATTTTAACAATATGAAAATCAAGAGGTACAAGTGGTATATTTTTAATACTAGAATATATACTTGCTGCTCTTTAATGTTTGATACAATTTAAGTTCTAGATGCCCATTTACTTTACAGACTTACATGCTGAAACAGGACATAAACGCAAACCTTTAAAGACATATCTGTGTAGCTGGAACAATAGATGTTTGCTTTTCAGGTCAGTATGAGTTGAAGTTTTGCAGGATTTCTTGTCCTAGTCTGATCCTTTATTTCTGCTCTGGCCTTTTACCCTTTTGCAGCAGATCTATTGATGTTTGCTGTCAGAAACCTCTGAAGATCCACTTGGGGATTGTGACTTTTTAAAAAGTTTAGAACTTGTCTGCATGGAGATGGATTTAATGAAAATGACACAAATTTTTCCATTTGCACCACACCTCTTTCTCTGCCACAGAATGAAATTTCAATTATTTTCTACAAAGCTTACTAGAATTAGAACTGTTCAAAGTATGAAATACAAGAATTCAATAACAGGGACAAAACAGCACTTATCTTTTTATTAACACACATTTGTATTCATGTGGTGCTAGATCAGTTGAACAATTTGAATTAAATAGATTAATAAGCAAACAATGCTCTTAAGATATTCTACTCAAAACATTTATGTCAGGAAAGTCGTACATATGTAACTGTATGAACTGAAACTTTAATAACTTTGGATTTAAGTTTTTTAGGTCCATTAAAAGTCCTGAGAAGAAGTTGACTTAGTCACTACTTTAAATGAGATGAACTGTTTGCTGCATTTGATTAAAAGTAGTTTAATGCTATTTTTCAGCAATTATACAATTCTTCTGCAATCTTTTTCAAAGTACCAACATTTTAAAGAACCTTCTGAAATTCTACAATGACAAATACAGGGTCCTGTACCTGGAGAGGAATAATTCCATGCACCAGCACAGACTGAGGGCTGAGCTGCTGGAAAGCAGCTCTGTGGAGAAGGACCTGGGGGTCCTGGTGGACAACAAACTGTCCATGAGCCAGCAGTGTGTCCTTGTGGGCAAGAAGGTCCGTAGTGTCCTGGGATGCATTGGAAAGAGCATTGGCAGCAGGTTGAGGGAGGGGATCCTGTCCATCTGCTCAGCCCTGGTGAGGCCTGACCTGGAGTGCTGTGTCCAGTTCTGGGCTCCTCAGGATAAGAGAGACAGGGAGTTCCTGGATCAGGTCCAGTGGAGCGTGGCAAAGATGATTAAGGGTGTGAAACATCTCTCTTATGAGGAAAGACTGAGGGAGCTGGGCCTGTTCAGCCTCAAGAAGAGATGACTAACTCATCTCAGTATATGTGTCTAAAGTGGGGGAAGGAAGAGAATGGATCCAGGCTCTTCTCAGTGGTACTGATCAATAGGACAGGAGACAATGGGCAGAAACTGAGTGACAGAAAGTTCCACCTGAACATGAGGAAGAACTTCTTTGCTGTGTAAGTGACCAAGCAGTGAAACAGATTGTCCAGAGAGGTTGTGAAGTCTCTCTCACTTGAATATTCAATAACTGCCTGGACACAATCCTGTGCCACATGCTCTAGGATGACCCTGCTTGAGCAGGGAGGTTGGAGCAGATGACCCACTGTGGTCACTTCCAACCTCACACGTTCTGTGATTCTGTGCTGTGATTTTGTAAAAGAATCTGATTGGAAATATTGCCTTGTTATATGATAAAACAGTAGAAAATTTCTTCAAAGATTTTTTAAGGATTCTGTTATTGAAATGACAGAGCTAAATTGCTTTGAATCCTAGATTTAACTAGAACACAAACATCTTTGATGTTTAAAAAAAACCACAAGAGATTACAGATAATATTACTTTGATAAAAAGTTTTAAATCCTTTTACCTCTCAGAATTCTAAAATTTTATGACATCAGACTAACCTGGTTTAGAACATACTTGAAGAATGTTCAAGAAGGAAGATAAACTGAGATCCCAATTAAACTGCACTGGAAACATATGCTAGAACCACTTTGGGATTAATGTCTTTTAACTTTATCACTTAGTATCGCTTAGCTTGAAAAGAGTTACTATATCTACAGTATGTCTACAGGTTCCATCCCCGTACAATTCCTACACTGGATAAATTATCACATAGCAGAAAAACAGAAGAAAGGAAAAAAAAAAAAGGAAGAAAAAGAGCAAGGGAAAAAGAGAAGTAGATGCATTATCAAGTCACAGGAATTTTCCTCTTTCATACAATAAATTAGAAGTATATTCATCTCGAATATTTTAGACATGCAATAACACCAAGTATTTATTGCATTTTTCATTACTTTTATACAAAAATTAAGCAGGTTTTACAATTTTTTTTTTTGGAAAAGGAAATCCAAGGAATCCATCCAGTTCACCATTGTTAACACAGCCTTTCATGTGTGAAAGTTTTGAGGAAGTTAAGAATGAACCTGTCAAGTTATGCTACCAGATGAAAAGTTGACTTCCCAGCTCTTCATAGAAATGAAAGCTAAATATAACAACAGGAATAATTTACCTCAAGGCAACTTAAGGTATAGATTTACAGTTCAAGAATATCTGTGTGGCATGTGCACTTCTAGTTGGTGAAGGTTATAACACATTCCTGCACTCCTACATAGTAAGCCTATGTTACCTGATAATTCTGTTGTGTACAGGCTTTTCCTGTACATTCATTCATTCTCCTGTGACTGAATATATTAATTCATTCTCCTCATTCTGTACTGTGTAAAGAATAGTGCCTGACCCTCCTTTTGAAAATCACTGATTTTGTATTGTTAACTTAGGGGAAAAAAAAAAGACATGGTTAAAATAGAGGAATTTACCTTCAAAAATAGTTCTATTTTCTCTGTTCCAGTTCTAAGATGGGGGTTGCTTTATCCTTTATACTCTTTTGCTTTCTATATGTATTTCTTTACCTTACAGGTCCTATCATCTTATTGTTAACCCTGTTTTCTTTATGATAAAGAGATTGAGAAGAAACTAGTTTTGGTTCCAGAAAACCAAAGTCTTTCATTGCCTCTTTTCTTATTCAAAATTCTAAATAATTCTACTCTTGGTGAGCAGCTGATTAGAATCTATCCAGAAACTTTGTTGCAGATTATATAGCCCTACATCATCAGAAGTTAAGTCTTAGTCCCTTACATTCATAGTGATGGCAGTTATTACTCTTCTCAATATTACTTCTCAAGAAGTCAGGAAAAAAAAGAGAACTTCATGCTCCTGTAACTTTAAAATAGGTGGGTTTTTTTTTCTCCAAAAGCCTATCCTAATCCTATGAATATGATATTTTAAGAAGAATATGAAGAATATGATAATATCAATTTTGGAGGTTTTTTTACCTTATTCTGTGGAAGAAGTCACTGAGTAACAAGTTCAAGTTTTTGAATTGTAGGATTGATTAGTCAGGAAAGGCTGGAGTTTTTCCCCCTATATGATCCTTTATTGATGTATGTGGGTGGTGGTGATTCTTTTACAATGTGTCCATATATTATGGGTTAGAGCTTGGTTCAATGTAGCTTTCAGAAGACCTTTGTATGCTAACATTTCTTAAAACTGGAAATTATTATTTATTTTTATTTATTTGAAATTTTACTAAGAAGTGAAACCAGAATTTTTTATTTTAAAAGACTTTCTTAAGAATCCAGACAATTTTAAAATTCTGAACATGTATAAAACATGTTCTTGTTAGTCAGGTAAGGCTTTAGAATGTGGATTTTTTTTTTTAGGTGAATGTAATGCCATGAAAATGTACCTTGGATTTCTAATGGTCTGATAAATGGAAGTAATATCAGGTAGTTGCCCCTCAGGTGGGGGCTTCATGCTACACTAATACATATATGTACAAAGGGAACCATTTTAAATATGGTTCCTTTGCATAACCCAGCAGTAGTGAAATGCCTTTTAGTAATGTTCTCTTTTTCAGCACAGAACAAAGCCATTTATTTCTGCCCCAATCTCTTGACATTGCTGCAGTTCTCTACACTTGTCTTGTGGCTGTGCATAAGAGCATTCTGCAACCATTGTTGATATCTGCAGGAAGGAGTTCTGCTTCTGTCAGTGGATTTAATCAGGAATTACAGATGGAGTAGAAATTACTTTGAAGTGATTATACCATTTGTGCTATTGCTTACTGATTTACAGTCAAACTAGGCTACAAAACTGGAATTGAAAGCACAATTCTTTTTACTGAATGCTGTCAAAAACAGCATTATCAAAATTTTTGAGATGTTTTTATTATAATATACTAGTCTACCTCAAAGAAATAAAGCTCCATTTGCTCTCTTGGCAGCACAGAATAAGTTGATGGATGTAGTTCAGTTGGGGAGTTAAAAATGCGTTGAAAATAATGGGCCATAACATTCTAGGGTTAACATTTATTCATAGATGATGCAATTAAATAAAACAGGCATTAACTTCAAGGTCAGTCAGGGAAGTAATAAAAGTGAATATTTTAATTGAATTCTAATTGCCCTCCGTTGGTACGTGTAAGTTAAATAACATAGATGTCAGTCCTACAAATTATAGTTCCCTTCCTAATTAATTTTTTAATTCTACATAGAGTCATCCAGGCCCTGGACCTTGTTGTTGGTTTATCCATCCATTCAGCTTCCTTCACATCTAGTTCCATTGAGGATAAATTTGGAGGATGTGGTATGAAGAATTTACAATACGTTGTTCTTCTCATTAGTCTAAGCCATGTTAAGAATCTGAATCAATAAAGAAAAGTGTACCAAATAGAAGTATATATTTAGAAAAACTATTTTGTAAGTATAGTTCCAAATACTTTATTATACTAATTGTAGCAACAGACGTACAGCTTCATCTGTGCAGGCATAGCAGTAGAGATTGGAGATGTGGATTACTGGTTCTGCAAATTGAAAGTTACCTTGGTTCCTGATGCCTTTACCAGACAGTCACTATTCACTCACAATATAAACCTATTGGAAGCTAAAAGAAATACTATGTTTCAAAATAAATGCAAGCTGTTTAAAAATAGAATTCTGCTGAGAAACAGGAAGGGTACATTGCACTTCACAGATTTTCATGTAGGTGTAGGATATCACTAAAGAGTTTACCCATAGTGTATACATAGGCAATTTATTTCATACTATTTGTATCATGGTTTCTTTTAAATTATTGGTTTGCATTCATTACTGGACAGAAGATACGTCCCTATTACCAAGAAGAACCTTGTGAAAGAAATAATACATCAGTGTGTCTGGTTCTGACAACTTCTTTCCTTCTCATATGTTTGTAATGTATCCCTTGGTTTAAATTTAGAGGAAATTAATCTGATTTTATCAAGGAGATAGAGGTTCCGTTATCTTAGAAAAGTAATTATATTAAAGGAAGAATGTTAATATAAATGTGTGAAATGGTACTGTGATACAGTACTCATTCATTTACATCAAGACAAATTGCTTGTTTGGCCTAATACCTATCCCATTATAATCAAGGACAAAATGCTAACCTGATGTAAGTTGGAAGGGATCATCAGAACTATTTGAACTATTGAAATTGAATTAATATATTTCAAAACTATTTCCACAAGAATAATCACATATCTACCACAGACATTTTTAGTCTGTTAAAAAAAAGCAATAAACCAACACAAAAAATGAATAGAGGGTGGAAAAAACCTCACTCTTTTTAAATTTTAATTATTAAGCAGTTTTAAAAGCATTCCCTGACGTGGTAAGGGAATTTTTAATGTGCTTTAATGAAATATTTAAAAACTTTCTTAGTGTTTTGAAATGTCATTCACTCTAACTTGTTTTAGTTCCACAGGAATTTAAATATACCAAGATCACGATTGTAAAAATTAAGAGACATATTAGCTATTTTAACTCAGCAATGACTTCGTATAATAGTGTACTGTACATTTATATAACAGCTTTCATCATCAACAATCTAAAATGCTTTGCAAGGTACATATTTTAGAAATTGCTTCTGAATTGGTGGCAGCTCCGTAATGATACCTATTATTGTATGAAGGAGTAGAGTAGGAAAAAATAGACAAGTATTGTATCAGTACAAAAAGGAGCCCAAACTACAATAACTAAGAGTACTAAAAAATGGGATAACTGAAAATTTCACAGTGTTCCTTCAGTTTCAGGAGTTATAATTTTGTTTTTTCTCATTTGCTTCCTATGGTAAGACCTTTTGACCACTTTGTATCAAATCCAACTAGCACATTTACTTGGTTGAAGATGTCAGCTTTTGAAATAGTTATTCCTGGATTATTTTATCCCATTGCTCATTTTTGCCAGTTAGGTGGTTTATCCTGAGAAGTGACCATTAAATGCCATGATCTGGCCAAAATTAAAAAGTCAAAAAGTTGAAACAGGAATACAGAGGAGCAAGTTGGAGCAGCTATCAAGTGTTAATAGGGCTTACTTTTATACAAAGAAAAATAAATCAAAATGTAGACATCATACAGAATATTTTGTGATGGATCTAAAGGTACAACATTCAATACATTCTGTAGGTCTGAGTTTTCTTTATATCTCCATCCTTTTTAATCTTATATTTTATATGCGCATAAAACACACAAAGAATGGGATTTGGCAAAAGAACTTTTCATTGTGAGTCTGTGTCCCTTCCAGTTGTAGGAAGCATGAAAAAAATTAAATTGTATTTTAATTCCATAGGTATCTACAAAGGTAACTTCTGACTTAAAGAGGTAGTATCTTTGTAGTATTTTTATTTCTATGGACCTGTGTGTTTATTTCACTGGTTAGTGAAATTTCTAAGAAAGGGATACAATAGCTTTTCAACTTGACATGTAGTGAAATGGTAACTAGCTTTGTTTTTCCATAAACCTGGAAAATATTTGTCCAAAGATTAGGGAAAATTCTGACTCAGTGTATTTTCTTTAGGATAGTAATTATTTTAGCTAATGTGGAGTTTCTAAGGGAGATGTAATATATTTTAAAAAGAAAAAAAAATAAACATTTCTTGATGTCATAAGACTACTTAATAAGAAATATTTTTACATTTTTTGGGTTTTTTGCAGGTTTAGATCCAGATAAGCATCTAGGAAAAACTCTAGGTGAAATGGAGCCTGTTCTTCTGGAGGTGAGTGTAACTTAAAGGATATTCATATAGTTAAACTTGCATTTAAAAAGAAACACAAGAAGAAATTCAGTAAAATTTACTTAATAAAAATTACTTACTTTCACAAATTAGGTGTTAACACAAAGCTTAGCTTTGTACACAAAATATAAGCTTTTGCTAAGCACTTTTCATATCAAAAAACATTATTTCTTGACATAGTTCACAAATGGTGTCACAATCTTTAAAACAAACTAAAGGAATGAAACCTCAATATTGCAGGAACACTAAGTGGTATATCAATATGATACAGCTAAATAATTGTACATTAGACAGTTTCACAGCAAGAAATAGTAGTGGCAAAATCGTAGGTGGTACAAAACTTCCCCGAAGATTCCTATTTGCAGGTTTCCTACTATTTTTACAATCAGACTGCATACAGTGGGGCCTTTAAAAATAGAATAAGAGGTGTATTCTTCAGGATGTATTTAATTCTGTGCAAAGGACTGTGTGTCCTCATACCAGGATAATGCTTGTTGGCAGAGCTAGTAGATTTATTTAAAGAAAAGTCATTCAACTAGGGAAAAGAAAAAACACCAGATTTTGTACTTGAGGTTTCTTCGAGTTTGATGTAGAAGCATCAAACAACAAGCTAAGTAAATTTTAAGAATAACAGTTCTGAAATTGTGTTTTCATGTATTGTCTGTGATAATGCCAGGTTACCACAATTCCTTGTCCTTGAGCCTGTTAGATACCCACAATGATTGCACGTCTCTTAAAAGGGTCTTGATGTAACTTTGAGTGTAGGCTGTCTAAATGTCCACAAAGTGATGTCCTAAAAATACTTTTCATTGTTAATGTGGGTAGTTACTGATCAGCCTGGCTTCATAAGTAGTTTGTTTTAGAACACTTAAGGGTATGGTAAACTTGCAGAAAAGAAAGAAAAAGTAACTAGAACTTTAAAAATTTCTTTTGCTACTGAAAGATAGAGGAGCTACATAGCAATTTTATCTTATGTTTAACTCCATTTTTTGTATTTATTTACATGGAGGGGAAAAGATAGGTAATTGTTGCTTGGGAAAGCTGGAAAGGAATAACTGAGGTCCATAACATTTAAATAACCTTACCTGAAGAGATGGTGTTGGTCTGTTCTTAACTTGAGGTTTGTTGCTCCAAACCTGGAGAATCTGCCCAGAAATCTTCCCCCCTCCTCCTTGGCCCTCTGCTATGTAAACTAGCTGGTATACAATCCCATTCATTATCTTTTTTTGGAAGACTTGTTTCACTTATTTCTTAAAATCATCTCAACATTCTGCATTCACAGAAAGCTTCTGTAATCAAAATTCAGGTTGCAGCCTCAGTAGGGTTGCAGCTGGATCCCTACTCACCTCAGTTGAATCAGTCTTGATTTCTTTAAAACTGTAGCAGGAAGTATTGCAATTTTAATTGTGCTATAAGAAGTATTCTTCTGCATTTGATTTCACCATCATTCATTTTTAAAAGAAAATAATAACCTGTGAAATCCAAAAGTGCCTAGTATTTTTTGTGAATTGCATATATTCATCATCATATTTGATGTCTTAATTAAAGTGATTCTTACTTACTCGGTTTCACTGAAATTATTATTGTCATGGTTTAACACTTCTCAAAACCCACATTTGATGTTTTTATCTTTTATTGATACAACAATAAACAAAGCAATGACTGCCTAAAGTGTACAAATAGGGCATTCTGACACTGCTTGCTATGCTTGTCAGGCCATTGTAGGGAACACTACACAACTGATTATTTGTTCATTTGGCTGTTGCTTGTGCATATGTATGCTATGAAAGTCAAAGCCATTACAAATACTTTTTTTTACTGGATACTTAGTTGGCTTTAAGGCTTTATAAAACCAAATTGTTAACTATAAACTGAAGAAAAATACTTACAATGTGAAAAATACTCTTTTGCAAACTATTGAAGTTTTCAGCATCAGAAGTTCTGGCAGATAGAATGTGAAAACAAGGCGTTCACAGTTTCCTGTAAGGAAGAGAGATAAAATTTAATTTTCTGACCATACCATATAAAACACTGTAATGCACATATCCAAAACTGCCATGGCTTTATATACTCATGATCTTTGATTTGTACTCTATTATCTAAACAATAATTTCAAATTTTACAGTAGATTTGTTTTTCTTGTTGAGGTATTTTGCTAATATAGTTTTTTCCTGTTCTTTGGGATTGTTTTTTGGGTTCTGTGTTGACATCTGATGTTACTTTACCATAGTTGTTTATTCAGCTAGGTGCAGGGTATTTCATTACAGCATTTTTCCAAGTGTGATATGCAAGTTTGTGAGAATTTTTGCAGTTCTGTTTGGAATTAATAAAGTAATGTTCTCTGTGTTCTTCAGTTCTGTTGAAAATCACTATATATCTGAATAATTTCTGTGCCCAGAAAAATGCCAATGTGTTTGATGAAGAGCCACAAAATGTCATATACGTTGAGTAATTTGAGACTTGTAGGGAGTATCTTTTACTTTTAGCATGTACTCACAAAGTTCAACTTCTCTGGTACTACAGATCTGGAAATAGAACTCACTCACTTCTTTTTTTTTTTTTTTTTGTACTAAACGTTTACCTTAAGGAACAGTCAATGAGACCAAAATTAACTTGTATTACTATAATGCACCTGTTAGAATTTGTCTTTTGGATATATAAGAAATAAGCATGAACTAGTCATTCTCCTTTTAGCAAAAAAATCTGGTTGGTTGAGGCATTATAAGAGTGTTGGTTAGAAAAAATACCCAACAAATAAATCCACAATCCAGCCCTGATTTCCTCCACTCAATTATTTGACTTTGAAAACATACTATCACCTAAATTTTCAGTCTTCTGATTTACTTTATTTTATGTGTACAGTAGAACTTATAATAATTACTGACATAAAGGTGAGGTGTTTTTTTCTGCATTAGCAGCAGAAAAATGGAGGACTAGTGAATGGGAAAAACTTTTTGCAATTTTTTTCACATTACTTTCAGAATGCTGAACTTAGGAGTGCAGTGATGATCTGCCACTCATACTTTTAGCAGGGGTGAGTATTACTCAGGACATCGGCATTGCAGAAAGGAAAGTTTTTGAATTATTGCTTTTTTCTAATTGATAAGTCTTTGATTAGTTTCTGAGGAGTAGTTGCTAGATAATTGCTAAATTATTAAATTACTTTCATGTCCCAATGTTTCCTCTGTAATAGGAGTCTCAGCTTTTTACACTAAAGAATTTTCTGTCAACTTATGTCTCAGGTTATGATCCCACTCTCCTTTGAACTTGTTAATAGAATGGCAAACAGACATTAAGGTTATATTTGTCTGTAATTCTATCTCTGACAATAGGAAAATGTTTATTTGTATGCTTGCCTCAAAAGTTGATGAGAACATCTTGATGTACAGAGCATTTCTGTAAATATGAGAGTTTATTAAGTCTTACAATTTCTGTCTGGGAACAAAGTCTTCACTTGAAAAAGGAAGCACTTGAATTCAAATATTTATCTTTGATTATGAAAGTTAAAGAAGGAAGCTTTAATCCTTGTCTTTCATTCTCAAGCTAGGAAGAGACTGTTCTTCAGGTAATATTTGGACTGGTCATTTATATGTATCTCATTTATATGTATATCCTGTATCTCATTATGTACTTAAGATAAACTTTGTGTAGTCTGGAAGATGGTTTCATGACAGATTGTTTTGGAGTTTGAAGTGGACTTGCATTACTTGCAATTAGTTGTGTTTGACTTGTAAATTTGCAGTTTTCTGGCTCATCTGTACTAGAAGGCAGATTTAGCAATCGTAAAACTTAGAGTCCATACTGTTCTATTATTATTAATGTAGCATCCAATTTGCAAACCCAAATAATCGGTCTTCAAATAATGTTAATATTCTAAATTATTAACAGGCAAAATTCTCATGCCATTGATGACATTTAAAAAATATTGCTGACTTTGTTAAATGAACATTAAGGATCTGTTTTATGAACTGTTAAATATCTTTTGGTCCTGTTGACATTTGTGAGAACTGAAAACCCTTTAGCACCTTGTATAATTGGTGTCAAGAATGATGTTGAAGCCAGTGACATTGAAAATGAGAATTTCTCACAACAAAGATAGGAAATAGTCTTCGATCTTCTGAGTATTCAATGTTAATTGCCAATAATTATTCTAGACACTGTTTACAAGCAGAGCTACCAGTTTTGAAAGTGATTTGTAAATAGTCACTCCATGTATTCACTGTGGAAAGGTTACAGTTAGAAAGATCTTTCCTGGTTCAATTTTTTAATAGTTTTCTTTAGGGTTTTTTTGGGTTTTTTTCAAATAGCATAAGAATAAAAGGTTTTGACTAACTGTTTTGTAGGTTGTCCATTCTTGTTGCATCAACATTAATTATTCCTGATGTGTTTGTCCTATAGAAACCTTGTTGCCATTGTTGACAGATGGAGTTCTCTTTTATGTCAGGAGTGTAATTTTTTAATGAGCACTTGATTAAAGGTTCTCTTTTGCTCCTTTTCTTTGAAAGAAAATGTGGAAGGGAAAATTAAAAATAACTCTCATAACAAGATACTGAAAAAATGTTTCAAACATGCGCCAAAAGAGATTTTGACCTTACAGCACCACACAACTAAATATTCACATAGAACATTACCAAGGTATTGTTTTCTCAGAGCGTTTTCCTTTTCTGTGAAATAATGGCTGAAGATGATTCAGGCCTTTGGTTTAAGTAACTGAAGTTATAAAAACACTCTTTGAAGTTTTTAAGTAAGAAGCTTTGGAAGAGAACTGTAAAGTAACACAAACTACATTCAGCTTCAACAATAAAAATACAGTATCATTTGAATATATGTAATAGACTTGCTACACAAATATTCTAGTAACTGTATAAAAATGTAACCTATGATGTATAAATATCCCAGTCTTATGTTTGCCTCAAAAGAAACAGCAGCTTTGGAATTATCTTCTAGCCTCCAGACAGCCGTTTTCTAGCACTCTGATGTTCTGGAGAACTGTATTTCTACTTTGACTGCAGAAGCATCATGAGTGGGCTTCTGTTCCTCTAAGGAAAGGCATAAAGGGGTTAAATAAATATTCCCAAAAGTAACATTGGTGTTTGCAATGGAGTTAAGGACTGCAGTTCGAGTTCTTATGAGTCACTTAAAGCAGAATTGTTAGTGCTTGTTTAATGTTAAAAAGCCTGGACAGGGCTTGGCTTGAATCACTGCAGTGACACTTTATAAGGTGATATAATCTGCTGCTGGGACATGAATTTCTGCTGCAGATAGAGAGGGTGTCCCCATGCTCAGATCTGGTGCTTGATTATTATCTATCAATATAGTACATTGAAACAGTAGTACAGTGAGCTACTGAGCAGTTATGCACTCCTTACTCCAGCAAAAGAAAATCGGTTCATGCTCCACAGCTGCTCATTTGTAAAGCAGGAATTAATTAAGATAGTCATGTCTCGTATTTTGAATGTTTCAGTTTATCTAGTTATGTATTTAAGTGAGATATCCAGAGCTTCAGGAATATTTGTAAATATATGTTGATTTAGAAAGTATATTAAGTACAATTGATAAAAGAAACAACATGTTTCTCTTTAGATCTTGCTTTAGCATTTTGCTTTTGGCTTAGAAAATTCTCATTTGTTTTGTTAGATTTTTTTAAAGAATATTTACCTAAACATAGAATACAGATTCTGAAGCTGTTGTCAAAAAATGTGTTCATTTTATACTTCTATGTGAAGTGCTACTTCTTGTGTTGAATCACAGTAAAAGTTTCTCCTACAAGTGAAACAGATATGCTAAAGAAAGACAAGTATGGGAGTCTGAACAAGCTTTCTTGGCTTGAGAGAAAGAAGAACTAGGAATTAATTTGTTAATCTAAATATTACAGTGCCAGTTCTACTTAAAATGTAACACATCAGTGATTTTTAATCACTCTTAGAGGCATACAAAGAAATCAAGACCTGACTGTATGATGATTGGGTTTTTTCAGCCTTGTAATGCATAGTCTTTTAGAAAGTACATGTAATGGTTTAACCATGCATGTACTAGTATGTACTGGTAGTAGTATGCAACTACCAGTTGCATATTACTAGCAATAGTAGTATGTACTAGCAACTAGTATGTACTGGTTTTGACATTTTCAGCAAAATACATTTAATAAACTTCTTTAGTGTAATATTTACATGTTTCAATTTCTCTTTTATGATAGCTCTCTGAGAAATACGGAGTCCATGTTTGTGGAGAAGGAGGAGAATATGAAACATTCACTCTGGACTGCCCTCTGTTTAAGAAGAAAATAGTTGTGTAAGGAACAGTTTCTTCTATTTCCTTATATTAAAGCAATGGGAGCATCTTAAAATTTAGTTTGAGACAACTAGAGGTGGTAAGAGGTAACACATGGCATCTGCAGAGGTAAAACATGTTCTTTAAGTTCACAGACACTCATGTTGTTTAACACTGGCAAAGTCCTGTGGAAACCTAAATCAATACCTGACACGATGAGGCGTTCATAGAGAGCTATAAACTTTTTAGACATTTGCACTTTCGTTTACTTGCTGATTATGGCCTGCAGTAAAACTGGTACCTATACACTGACACTTTTATCCTTTCATGAAGTGTGAATTGCCTGTAATATTTATCTTTCATTACAGCTAAATTTGATAAAGTGCCACTTCAGTAGCCTTTGGGTTCCATTAACTGTGTATGTGTGTGTGTGTAAGTTTAATAGCTTAAAATGATAACAATAAACACTTTTCTTCAATTACTAGAGGATATTTTAAATACAAACTTTGTATGAATCCATCTCAATTACACTGAATAGTTTATTCCTTTGACATTAATTGCTAAAATCTGTGTAGTGAGCTGTGGAAAATACTTGTGTCTTGTTTCTTATAAGTCTGTTAAGTAGCTAGGCCTGGTTGCTTCAAGTAAAATATTTTGACTGCTGTTCTTTTTCTGAAGCAAGTAAACAGACCAGTAATTATGTATTGGTGATTGATTCTCAGTCATCTTAGTGCAAGTCCAGATTATGGAGCATATAGACATGATTGATGCTTTCATGGTGCAGGTCCATTTGTTTCTTTTCTGTAAGACTGGGATCTGCCTGTGTAAGGAATAGAAAACCAAGAACTGGTAGCTCCATTTCGTTGCATGGCATTTGGGAGGGTAAGATCAATAGACAAAGTGGTTAAAGCACTGGCAGCTAATCTAGCAGATGTCCACTGATATACTGGTTGATTATGCCCTCAGTTTGGGATCAACCAAAGAGCAGTTTAAGTAGGAATATATTATAATATATTCTAAATGTATATCTGGCTATCAGTGATATAAAGACAGTTCAAGTGACTAGAAAAAGCTGAAGCAGAGGTGGTATAGCTGAGTTGTCTTTATTTCTCTTGGTGATACTCCAAATAATAAAAGTTAAATAAAAGCACAAAAAATACATAAAAGAAATATTTAAATTAGTGAGTATTTAATAATAAATATATGGCACAGTGGACTTTTCACACTTCTTCAATGAGTTTTACTGTATGATCTTCACAAGAAAAATATTTTATAGTTTCTTCTTTAAATAAGTTATGAATTTTTTTCTACTTTGTATTCTTGCTTTTCATATACACTGAATCTAAACAGACTTTGTAATCATGTTAACTCTGCTAGTAGAGTTTCCAAATGTTTAGATATACATGGTTCAGGTGTACATCTCTCCTGGTTTCAGCTAGGCCAGGTTTAGATTTTTGCAATAGCTGGGAGGCGGCCTGGCCAAGGACCCTAATGTTATTTGATAGGACCTCACTCATTGCCAGGGTTGGGGGAAAGGGACTCAGGAACTCTCTTCCTCTCTGAGAGAGGAGTGTTCCTCCCAGTTGAAAAAACGTGGCAGAGGAGGAGCCATCTGTATTGTTCATTGTAGCCGGGTTCTCAATGAGCATTTTTGAATGTGAATCACTCAAGACTGTGTTCTTTTGTTATTAATATTGTGCTGTTATTGTTCATTTTCTTATGTCACTGCTGCTACCAGTACCTTGTTCTTATCTGAACCCATGATCTTGGCCTTTTGTGCCTCCAATTCTCAACTCCATCCCACCACATGGGGAGGGGAAAACAGGGGCAGGAGGCAGTGAAAGAGAGAAGTGTGTGGTTTTGGAGAGTCTCAGTGGGGGCACTGAATTTGGGAGTACCATTCCTAAAGCAGGACTAAATCCTGATACAATTTTTAAAGCTTAAATGATGTTGTAAGCATTGCAACTTAGAGGTTAAAACCTGTCAGGATTTTCAAGATCCCTAAATTCCTGAGCAGCTCCAAAACATCTCCTGAGTTAAAAGTTTCTGAGGAAGACATTAAAGAATGCTTTTGCCTTCAAAACAGGCATGATGGATTAACCTTGGCTGGCTACCAGGTTCTCACCAAGCTGCTCTCATTCTCCCTCTTTAGGAAGACAGGGAGAGAAAAAAAGATGAAAAGATTTGTAGGTCAAGAAGAGAGCAATGTGATGGCTTACCAATTACTGTAATGGGAAACCACATTCAATTTGGGGAAAATTAATATAATTTATTGCCAAATTTAATAAATAATTTTTTAAAAAAGTAGAATAGTGGGAAACAAATATACCTTCTCACCTTGTTCTTCCCAGGCTTAACTTCACTTCCTCATTCCTGACTTTTCTATATCCTCCCCAATGAGCAGTGCAAGGAGGTGGAGAATGAAACTGGTCAGTTCATAACACTATCTTTGCTGCCCCCTTCTGTCGTCCGGAGAGAGATCCACACGTCAGGGTCACCCATTGTGACCCCTGGACATAGATCCAAACGTCAGGTTCACCAATTGTTGTCACAGGTTTCTGGCCGGGTAATAATTAGCATTGACTCCATGGTTCAGAAGGCAAGATGAACGTTTATTCAAAAGCA
>VXBC01002303.1:245850-271543 GCA_013399945.1 Ploceus nigricollis
AAGATGAAAAGATTTGTAGGTCAAGAAGAGAGCAATGTGATGGCTTACCAATTACTGTAATGGGAAACCACATTCAATTTGGGGAAAATTAATATAATTTATTGCCAAATTTAATAAATAAATTTTTAAAAAAGTAGAATAGTGGGAAACAAATATACCTTCTCACCTTGTTCTTCCCAGGCTTAACTTCACTTCCTCATTCCTGACTTTTCTATATCCTCCCCAATGAGCAGTGCAAGGAGGTGGAGAATGAAACTGGTCAGTTCATAACACTATCTTTGCTGCCCCCTTCTGTCGTCCGGAGAGAGATCCACACGTCAGGGTCACCCATTGTGACCCCTGGACATAGATCGAAACGTCAGGTTCACCAATTGTCGTCACAGGTTTCTGGCTGGGTAATAATTAGCATTGACTCCATGGTTCAGAAGGCAAGATGAACGTTTATTCAAAAGCATGTCTCTCTTTTATAGAGAACATCATGAACATTAATATCATTGGTCTTAAAGTAAAAACATTTCACCTGATTGGTACACTGGACTTAGGTCAGTGTGGTAGAACATATCTATAAACAACAAGGAGAAAAGAGAGATAACAAAATGATTTAGATTCCTCTCAGGTTTCTTCCCAGGCTTAGGCCTGGCAGAAATCTTTCTCCTTTTCTCTCTGACTGAACTGAGAATACCTACACCCTTCTCTTCACACTTTTCCCTTGCTCCTGCTTGGGTCTTTTCCATGGCTCCCTCTTGAACTGTTACAATGTGTGTCCTTCCCACCAGGCAAGTTCAAGAACTGCTCCAGTGCATGTGCTTTCCATGGAGTATGGTCCTTCAGGAACGGACTGCTCCTCATGGGTCTTCCATAGGGCTCAGTCCTGTCCGAAAAACTGCTTCTCTGTGGGTTTCTGCACGGACTGCAGTGCTCTGATGTGTCCTTCCTGGCCTACAGGGGAGCAACCTGCTTCACCACGGTCTTTTCCATAGGCTGTGTAGAATCTGTTCTGGCATTTGAAGTGCCTCTGCTCACTCCTTCTTCACTGACCTTGGTGTCTGCAGGGTTGTCACTACCATGTTTTTCTCACTCCTGTTGCAGCATAGTTTTAAAATATGTTATCACTGAAACACCACCAATGTTGCTAATGAACTCAGCATCCCTTGGTCTCATGTCACAGAGACCACCTCTAAACACTAACCCCTGCCACCAAAACCTTGCCACATAAACCTAAAAGAACAAAAGAAAATCTAGTATGCCTTTTATTTATAACACTACTTGCAGGTAGTGTTTTCACTGGTCAATGATTTTTGCCCTCTCAAACTTGGCAAGATATGTTTCTACAGTATATCCTTGCAAAATAAAAAAAATACGCAGGCTCAGGAAAAAGTAAAATACAACCTTGAATGTTACTTACTATGGAGAAATGGGAGTCTCTTTAATGTAAGACTGTATGACGAATTTTGCTTCTGAATGTTAAGTTGAATTCTTGCCATTCTTCTCTGTCTTCATTCAAAAATGGACCTCACAAAGGAAGCATGACATATTGAGTGAAACATATATTTGAAAATAAGCAATATCTAGTAGTGAAAGCAAAATCTTATGACCAAAATATTGAACAAGAGTCTGATTGGGGTTTATCTGGTTTTCCCAGGTAGTCTATTGTAATCCAGTTGTCAGCTTTCTTACTGTCAGTGTTTGAAATGTACCAAGCATTTCCTGTCCTTCTGATGCTATTTAAAGTACAATTAATCAACGTTCCTTGAAATTTTAAAGATCTATTTCTCATCTGTAAGAATACCATCTAATATCTACTCTTGTGATAAAGGCCTGTTTGCTCATGCAACACAGAATAGTTTGATCTTTTGGAAAGTAAATTGTCACGTTTGAAATATTTGGGAAATACCATTTTCCTTTATATACCTTACTATTAGCTCTGTGTTTAGGCTTGTAATTCTAGGTTTAGAGTTAAAAGCAAAATTATAAAATTGTAATTTCCTGTAAACATGAAAAAATAGTCATGTTCTGAGAAGCTGATAATGCTCTCAGTCTTGTTCTAGCTTGATATATTTGTCCTGAGAAAGTGTTACAAAATGTTTTAAAATGATTGGATGCTTTCTAGATCTTCAAGAAGTCCTGAGAGATCACATGATTTTGATTTCAAAACAAATAGCTGATTGAGACAGTTTTTCAACTGTTCTTCATTTTTTTCAGTCCTCTGAAAATTCCCTGAACATAATTCCTGTGTTTCCATTGCAATCAAACATGAATCATCTTAGGTACTCAAGTTCCTACTCAAAATTCAAGATTTTAGTGTGAAATGGCCTTATAGAATTTATTGGGGTCTCACAAATCATTGTTTTTCATTTTAAATCTCTGCTTTTCCTGTGTTTTGAATTGGTTAGGGTTTTTTTACTATTTTCCAAGCTGAATATGACATGTCGAGTTCAGGACTTGATTAGGTTTTTTAACTGGAGACTAATTGGATGTAAACAGAACTATTCTGCTTTCCACCAATTTTTTTCTACCTATTTCTGTTAGAATTAGATGACACCATTGTCACTTGAAAAAAATTATTTTAATCTGACGGAACTATGTATAAAGTATCTTATATCTTAAATATAAACAATATTTTAATCATAAAGAATCTTGACAATTACTCTCAAGAATGAATCTGAGACCTATTTATCAAAACACTTTAAAAGTTTGCTTAAAGTGGATCTTCTTATGTTAAAGGTATTTATCATTATTTTGTGACGCTTTGATATTTTTAAATCCCAAAACACATTTTATAGAACAGATATTTCTGTTAATTTTACATTTTTGTTGAGGAACTGGGATCTGGCCAAAGCTTCAACTGCTTTGAGTTTGTATTGGTTTTATGTGGTATTATTAGAAATCTGTCTATATCATCTCTTTGAACCCTATGAAGGTACCTAGGGCACCACAGTTTCCGGAAAATTATGTGTGTCCTTAGCCTTACTTTCAACAACTTTCAGATTTTCTTTTACTGCATCTGAATTTCTCTTATGTTTTCCTTGAGTTTCTCACCTTCTGATGTTTGTTTCTTAGAGCTACCTTTTTCTTAAGTAGTAAAACCGTGCAGATGGATATAACAGATACTGCCTCTTGTGAATCAAAGTGTGACAGATTGTGTCTGTAAAAATGAAAACTAAAATTAACTAATTTGAATCAGCATACAGGAAGTTTAACATTGTTACCAACACATTTGGCATTAAAAAGTTGTGTCTAGTAGTCTTCACTATCAGATGCAAGATGGCTGGATCAGTCAATTTCTCAGTGTGCTATACTGTATGTTGTTAATACTTCAAAAACTAATCCCTGGAGCATTATCAAAACAATGGACTTTTGAGAAATTTTCTGTTGATGAAATTTAAAGATTGCTTTAAGTATTAGTCTCTGGAATCTAAAACACAGTGTGGTTTATACTTTCAAAGACTACAGATAATTAATTCTCTTAATATTGGTCTGGAAGTGTTGGAAAAGAGTGGAAAATCGGCAAGGAGGGTTGTAAATACTCTCAAGTGACTTGCAGCTGGGGTGTCAAAAACACATGTATCATAGTAATTGTTTTTGGCTTCATGTGTTGGATGAGTAGAGCATCTGTGTTTAGACAACATAGGCCTGTGATAGACTATGGGGCCCTATTGAACACACTTGAGATTCCTGCCTGGCTGTGGGAAAGATCAAAGCACAGTGGGATATTGATATTGCACCTGCACAAATCCCTGAGATGCGGGTGAGACCCACGGGTTTGGTGATGCTCTAGCATGGACCAAGTCTCTGCAGTGCCTGTGTCCCTTCTTTTGTGCCCCTGCCTGAACACTGCTTCAGAGGCCCCAGGTGGCAAGGTAACGAAAACAAGCTTACTCTTTGCATTTCATCTGTGGTTTTATGGTTCTTGCTGCATCTCCCATGCCAGCTCACACAGGAAGTATAGTTTATTCCTTTTGAAAATTCTTGAAAGTAATGTATTGTTCAGCAATATGATTTTATATAACAAAGTACTTCTTCTTAATTTATATGAAAACATTGATAAGAAAGTAATAGATTTGCAATTAGTTACGTTAGATTATGTGTTATACAGTGGCTAAGTGTTGTCTCTACATATATATATATACTATTCGATATAGTCTCTAATATATATACTATATTATTTAATGATAAAAATTTTGTATTTCAGAGATTCAGCCAAGGTAGTCATGCATTCGGCTGATGCATTTGCACCTGTGGCCTACCTTCATTTTTTAAAACTACACCTGGAGAATAAGGCAAGTAGGCTGCAAATGTTCTTTTCCTTTCATCAGATTCTCATGTAGGTGTTACATTCAAATAACAGTGTACCTATTTAGCTGAATTTCAGAACTTGCCCTTAGGAATGATCAAACACACTTGTGTCAAGTGAATGAATGGAGGTAGTATATTTGTGTGGCATTTTTCATCTCAAAACCTCAAGGTGCTCAGTCACCGTAGTTCAGTGAAGCACATGTGCAACCTGGGTAGAACAACTGCACTGTAGAACACAACTGTATTAGGAAACCATATGAACAGTATTGATTTGTTGGGAGGTGGCATCTCTTTTTGATGATTCTGTTGTAAAGTGGATGATTTAAAAACTTGCTAACCTGTAAGTGCTTGAGTTTTGAATGTTCTGGGTTTAGGTTTATTTCCATATGAAAAATACACCTAATGAAGGACTTCTAATCATGTGGAGATTATCTTGGTCAAAAATTTTAAAGGAATCATTATTAGTTTGTTGGAATTAATTCTATTAATTTATGATTCTGTAGAAAGAGCAGAACAGGAATAGGAACTCCAGTGGTTTAAATGTTGCAGACTTTCATGTGAACAGAACTAAGGTCAAAACAGACAATATTTGTCATCACTTTTCTGTTTTTCATTTTATTATTTTGCAGTTAAAATGATTCTTTTTTCTTCCTTAGCCTCTACAAGTATTAGTATTTTGTTGAAGAGAGTGCATCATGTTCTTTCTTCTATTGTTGCAGTCATCTTTTTATAGCTCTTCTTATGTCTTTCTACACTTTGATGATAGAAGTGCAGAAATTGTTACAGGACATTATTCTACTGGTATTTCAAATTTCACGTCTCTTAAGCAACATTTCCTGCATGTCTTTCAATAGATCATGCCTTCCCCTCTTCCCTTTCCTTTTTTTTTTTTTTTTAAATTTTATTGTTTCAAACAGATAAAATACCTCGTGTTTTTCTTCCATGATGGCCTCATTTTGCCTTGGAAATTAAATTGTATTTCATCCTGTCAATTTCTAGTTTTGGATTTCTTTCAAACATAAAGCATTAAATATTTGTATGGGAGGCTGTGAAAAGGATGTCAACTATGTGAAAAAAACCCAAATAGGCTGAATAAAGGAAAATTTGGGAATGTGGCATGGTGGGGAAGACTGATAATATATTGATATTTCTTCGGGGGCACTGACTTTATTGTTCATGGCAAACTTGACGCTAAAATGTACCATACATCACTACAATGTGACAGGTTAGGGAAAATGAAAACCACAAAGCTTTACATAAATCAGAGGAAAAATCATATTAAAATGCATAATATTTGATATAAGAATCAAGATTTTACTTTTATCTCTTCAGTAGCTCTTTTCCCCTTCTTATGTAGATGTTTTAGATTTGGTTAAAGCCTCACAGTTTCAAGCAGAGTTGTAGTAAATTGTACTTCAATCCATTGTAGACAAACTTGTCACACTTTGCAAGGGGTAAGGTTTGAAGCAGTTTGCCCTGAATTTTGGTACATAAACTCATGTATATTTAAAAGGAAGAGATTGATTTTTGCAAAAGCATTAATATCTTTTGGCTATGGATTATTTTATGTCATGATAAAATAAGCTAAGTTTTTGAGAAGTTATAAATATGGAGAACCAGTCAGTCTTTCAGACCTTAACTGTTAGCATCATTTAACTGCATAATAATAAAGGCATGCCTTCAAGATTGATATGCCTGTAGTATTGTACTTTTGCTCACTATTTGGTGCTTATAAGCCTGTGGAAAAATTTAAGTATCAGTTAGTATTCAGCACTTAACAGCCAATCCCATAATAATAAAGTACTGCAGGAAAAAAACTGCTTCAGAAAGGGTTTGAGGCTTTCAAGGGATTACTGAAAATTGGGAAAAATAATACACCATTATGAACAATGTGTAAAAGTAGCCACTTTTGTAAGCACTTTGTAGAAAATATTAATAGACTCCACAGTGAAGTGTAATTCTAGTAAGTATTATGACATCAGTTTTGTTATCATTTCTGCTGTGAGATAAACATATTTTAACTGAATTGTATATTAATTTTGTCTTTGTTATTTGCTACAGGTCTTAATTTTATATTCCTTGAATTTACTTTTAAAATCATTTTGCAATTATAGCTAGTGCACCTTGGTCTCTGCTGTTTTTCCTTCTCAATAATGCATTTTCTTTAGCTAAATCTCTTCATGTTTGACTACAAAGCCTGCCTAGAAATTTGGTTTAGATTGTTTCTGGCAGCAAAATGAGCCCTTGTGCCTAGGGGAACATAACATTGTACTCACTGTTCTGGTTTAATATATTTCTGTGCAACTTCAAGATGTTTTTTGCATAATAATTGAAGCTTTTTTTAGACACACACACTTCTCTTTCATAAATAGTGATGCAGAGAAGGCTAAAGAGATAAATACTATATTTTGTTATTAAAACTATTAAAAATTTGGTAAACAATTTTTGTAGGTATTTTAGAAAAAAACATTAAGAATAAAAAAGAATGGTAATGAAACACTAATGCTCAAAATTTGGGAATGCCTCTTTTACTTCAGAGTAAAAAACAAGGTCACCACTATAATATACATACCTAGTTTCTTCAATATTTTACTTTGCCTAGATAATCACTTCATACACTTAAACTGTAGAATGGTTTTTTTTGCAGGAGACAATTTCTGAAGCATATTCTAGAATCTTTGAATTAGGTGTATTGGCCTTCTACTCAATGAAAATTAAAATCTGAGTATTTTCAATTAGGAAAAATACAATTGTGAAACTTTTTTTTTTACTTTGTCAGCACAATGAACTTTCTTTTACTTTATTGTGTTGGCTTTGTAAAGATCAGAAACAGAGATGGGAACATACTTCTGATGACAGTAGTGAACATACTAGCTGTTATTCATGCTTTCACGTTTGCTCTTTCCCACATTTAATAATGAATACTTTGTTTCCAGGTTCCAGTGAGTGGGAGCACACACATGTCAAACAATACAACATGGGAAACTGCAGCCCCTTAAGTTTGAATAGTCAGAATTAGAAGCAATAATGTAGTTTTCTTTCTACACTTTGCAGAAGAAAGGAGCCTGTTTGCCTATAAGAGACACAGGAATCATGCCTGCTGCTTCTTTTTCTTATAATGGACCATTGCATTATATTACCTATTATAAACTGGTACTGTGTTTTCCTGTTTGTAAAAGATCTTGACCTTGTGGCTGGAACACATGTCAGAAGTGCAAGCAGTTTGCCCCTCTTAAATGGCAGGAGATCTATTGTACAGGTCATTTTGGAGAAGATTTTTAAAACACTTGTAGAGTTCAGTACCTTGTACACTTGTAAATATAGAAAAGGTTTTCAGGAGATATTTGCATGTCATGTGTACTAAAGGCATGCAATCCTATAGGTTATATATGATTTAACATTGTAGCCTTTTTCTGTCCAGTTCCTCGTTAAATATTTTAGTTTATCTATATTTAGAACTTTAGCTGTAGAATTAGACTTTGTCAGTGATGTCAGGGAAAATAGGAAGGAGTTTCAAGTTTCAAAACATGTTTTGTTGATGGCATTGTGGGTAGCATTTTTTGACTACTTTGGCATCATTGAACAATACTTCTCCTAGGCAACCTTTAGTTAACCCTTGTAGTTTTGTTTTCAAAACTTGATAACAAATACCACAAAACTTTTTTTGTGCTCTGATTTATTTCAAACACTAAGATAATAAATAAAGGATTTTCTTTTCTACTCTATTTGCTTGCTTAGATTCAATCCAGTTCTCTGAGTAAAGATAATTTCTAGTTCTCTTTTCATAATGAAGATACTTTATCTGAAAGTATTGTGGCATAAAGGACATTCTTTCCTATGATTCTGTATATGGTACTCAAAATAATGCAAGATGCATGTGATCTCTCTCATTATATTTATTTCAAGGAGTTCTGTTATCAAGGTACATCACAAAGAATAAAGAGATTATCATAATCTTTTGTCTTCTGAGCTCTCTGCTCCACTGTATTCTCACTGCTGCTCAGTGGGAGAGTTATCAGTTTTAGAATTGTGTTGTGATAGGTTTTTATACCAGTTTCTGTAGCAGAGAATGTAAGCTTTTTAAAAAGACAATCTGTTGTTTTCATAAAAGACCACTGCATGGAATTTCAGCTATATCAGTCAAAGTCCTAGCTCCAAGGCTTTTTCAACAGGAGAATTTGGATCTTGGAACACTTGTGCATTTGCTTAACTTCATTCTGAGCACACTTGCATCAATGACATGAGTTATGTGAATATAGTTAAGTGTATGCATGCATGCAGGCTCTGATCCAAAATTAGGTTGGTATCACAATGTACAGTGGGTGTGGGAGAAACTGTGTAACAAATGGGAAAATATATTGCTTCTGTGAAGTAACATGAAAATGTTATGCGATAAAATAGGTTCTGTAAGATTTAATTAAAATGTCATTATAGCAAGCTTGATTTTTTCTTTTTAAAGTGATGAGAATATTATTCAGGGAAAGTTACTCTGTTTGTGGCAGTCTATAAGTTTTAACTTCTTAGATTGCTTCCTCTATTGAGAGGAATGGAAGACCAACATTTGTATGGATTTAGATATAGCTACTAAACAGAGTATGGCAGCTCTGCTTAGGCTGGCATTGAACCTTTTGTTCCTTGGATGCCATGTTCCACACCTAATACTTCTGCTGTAGCCTGCACCTGTGCTACCATGGGAAGTGATTGATTACCAATGTTTTTGGAGCCTTGAATGAGTCATTGTGATGTATCATAGGCATTGAAATAAACAGACATCCCTAATTTTTTTTCAGACTTCGTATCTTATAAGAGATTTCTGATATTTCACAATAATTTCCAAAAATTGTGCAACTAAACAGTTTTTATGCATATGTGGAAACAGATGTATAATTTTATTTATCTCTGTGACAAAATATTGATAGACGCTAAATTATTTGTAAAATATAGAGTTACTTAGGAAAAAGGTGACTGTAGATGATATGAAAATTTCACATGGCATCAGTTTGGGATATTTGTAACATTAACAAATTACAAAGCTACAGTGGAGTTCTCTACATTATACCAAACCAGTTATGATAGAGTCCGTGAGGCTCATACCTGTGATTTTTTTATAATGAAGCACATCTTGCAGAAGTCATGTTTAGAAATGTAGATGAAAGCATTTTAACTGATGGCATAAAAATGGAATAGGTGCTCTTTTCATGTTCATTTGCAGAACATATAAATTTGGTCCTTCAGGTTAGGGAATGGAGAGAAGTTACAGATCTTTAACAGCAGCCTCAGAAGATATTTGTATCTGTAGATCTCTTCAAAGGTGATTATATAAAGCTTAATAAAAGTGAGTAAAAAACTGGCAAGCTGGAACTTTTTTATTTCCAGTTAACATTTTTTTCCCTTCTGAGGGATTTTTACGGCATCTTGAAATTGAAATCCAGGTGATGTAAAAACAAAACCCAAAGCAGCAGTGTAGTGACATCATTCACATCATCATGTCTGTGCATGCTTACTCAGGGGTAGGACCAAGAGGTGCAGACTCTGCATGTGTTACGTTAGAACTCCCCTGAATGCCCATACTACAATGCAAATTGATTGTTTCATGGTGGAGTCTATGAATTACTCATTGAAAATAATTTATTTATTAAAACAACAATTTGCAAGGAGCAAGTGGTAGGTAGCACTTCTAGCATGTGATGCTGCTGTACAGTCTGTATATCTCCATGAAGTGCTATCTTGTATATAAAAAAATAAGAAACTTTTGAAATAATTTAGTTTCCTTGGTTCTTGTAGCTTAAACCATCTTAAGATCTTTTTCAATTACAGATTTGTGTTCCTGCTTCTTTATTTTTTTAAGTCATACCTGAAGACTTAGGAGCAATCAGGCATCCCTCTGGGAAATGGCAAAATGCACCCACTGATGGCAGTAGTCAAAGGTGTAATTCAATGAGTGGGAAATGGTACAGATGCTGCTGTATGCTTGTCTTTTGTAATGCTGGAATGCGTGTCATGTTTGTGCTAAACTGCAGTTTTTGTCTGGGCTATTATGTTACATCTTCCTGACTTCTTTTAACCTCTGAGGTACAATTGATTCATGTAAAGTAGATTATTGCCTTGACTTTCATGTCTTTCTTGGAGGAATGAATAAAATTAAGTCCGATCAAAGAACATCAGCCCCTCTTAGATAATAGACTTAGTGTTTACAGTGCTTATAAAACTACCTATGAACTCTTTCAGAGTCAGCAGAACTGAGTTTCCTCTCACAGATAATGATCTGTTTGTAATTTAGCCTTTTCTTAAAATTTCCAAATGCACTCCTTTAACTTAACTGGATCCTTTTTCACTTCAGTGAAGTCAAATATTGACATTAAGAGTTGAGTTATCACAGAGTTCTCATGCATACTATAGTTTTCTGCTCTTACTTTTTCTGACATTTTTTGTAATTAAAATGAAGAGAAATATTTAAAGTTGCAATAAGATAGGTTTTATTTTCCACAGGAAAGGAAAAAAACCCCAAGAAAATTAAATACAATAAAAATTACTTCACTATATAATGCTAATATTATTTTTAAATGACATTTTTCATGGAACACGAATTTATCAGCTAAAGGAATATTCAGAAGTTTCTAATCCCTATTAAAGATTGTCAAAGGTTTCATGTTTTGTCAGCTTTTTATCTTGCCTTATCTGGATTTATTATAATTTTTGTGAATTTAGTATTTAAGAAGCCTACAGTAAAATGCATAGTTTAGACACTACATGAAATTTGAGATCTTTGGGAAGAAATTTAATTGATAGAATCTGGCATTACAGCATGCAGTGGTGTTTGATTAGGGTTTCTAGGTAAATTCTGTCATGATTCATACTGCTTTTAGATAAACAAGTGGTATTACCCAAGCTAGTGGTCCAAAAGTCAATGTGCTCTGCAGATTAGGCTGATTGGAAAATCAGATGGGAGAGAGTAAGGGTTCTGATTGCTCTAAAATTAAAAAGCAAACAAAAGAAAACCCCACAAAAAATGTATGCTGTAATTATGTGGCATGTTGAAAATGTAATGAGCACTGAATTGTTAAAGACTGGTCAGTAAGCACTCTGCCTGTGTATTTTGCTTTAAAAGTCACTGTAGGTAGTTTTCTCTTCCTGGTCCTGAGAAAGCATTTGGGAAGAATGATGTTCCTTCCTTGTCAAGAAATTACTTCAATGTATAGATCTTGGAAAATGCATTTTTCTGTTATCTCAACTCATACTAAAGCATTTTATGGAAAGGATAGTCTTTGTGAGATAATAGAGATTTTTTTTACATGGACTGTCTTCATTCATTGTTCCAAAAAGTTTTAAAACTTCCTTATTAGTCTTTTGCTGTATTTCCAGTATTTAATGACAATGTTAATTATAAAATTATTACTTTTGTGTTTTTGTTCCTTTGTTCACTTAGTTTATACTATTTTTTTGAAAACATAGTTGTCTTGTATATAATTGTGGGATACCATTTCTTCATAATAGTATTCTTTCTGTCTTTATTCTTGGGTCTCATAATTTTTCATATCTGCTCTCCTCAGTTACTAAGTCTGCTTTTTTCTTCCATTTGGTATGTCAACAGGAGTATATTATATTTTGCCAGTTCTGCAATCTAATGGGAAATCCTAATGCTATTATTTTGTGAATTGTTCTAAGATATGTACCTGTTGAACTATAGTATTTTTTGTGACTCAGACATGTATTTGAATGATAAAATGTGCTGATTTCGTACTGCTTAGCATGCTGTTTAGTTGCTTATTTTATAATGTTTGTCTCAAGCAGGAAGAATCCTTGAGTACTTCTGTGGTCAGTGGCTGTTCTTGTGAGATAAGCTGCATGGATGATGATGTTTCTCCTTCATCAGAAGAGTATGAACCACAGAAAAATATTCCAGTGATCTGGAAGACTTTGAAACATAACTCTTTGGATTTCAGTGAGTTTTGCACAGTTTTTTTTTTTTTTTAATGAGATTAAAAGATTGACTGTTTCATGCAGGTGAAATATCTTAATTACTATACAAGGACTCCTGAAAAAATGTGCTCAACCTGTAGTAATTAGTCTGAAAAGAGAGATCCTACTGGAATGCATTTTTCTGATAATAGTCAATAGATCTATAGTAGTGAAGCATTTCAAGTTAGTTTACAGGAGCATAACACATTATTTTTTCTTTCGTTTTCTCCCTCTTCCCTTCCCTCTCCTCCTCCTGGAAATACCACAACATTTCTGTTACACTACATACATAGATGGGTAAACGTCCTGAAAACTAAGTTTCACAGTTGACAGTGTTTGGGTATTGAATAGTATTTAGGTCTTTGATATTTCTTGAATATGGAGAAGTGCCTGGTGGGCTTTAAAAATGTCTAAACATATTATGCATTTGCAAAGATTGTCGGAACCAGGTTAAGCACCTAACTTCCAGTAAAATTTGGCATACAAGTTTGAAAATCTGTTTTTATGCCACTTGAATACTTTTGGAAATTTTAGCTTTTCAGTGTCACATCTCGTGCCAAGTCTGTAACCAAACAGATCGAGAAATTGTAAAAGATCAGCAAAAAATGGAAAGGAGGAGAAAAATTACTGAAGTTCTCATCTAATGTGCTACTTGCATGCATCTTTTGTGAAGGCAGTGTTGGAGAAGGATTTGGGAGCTTTGCTCCTAGAACCCTTACTTTTATATCTGTTTGTAAATATTTTTGAAGATGTTTTTAGTTTGTGGGTTTATGTTCTGTTGAAGTTCTTCTTTAAACAATTTAAAATGTATCTTTGGTTAATCTGAAACCTTCCATTGTTATAATCATAGTTCTTTTCTTCATTCCCCATAGCTAAGGCACTTCAAAATTCAGGAAAATCCCTGAGTGGTTACCAATGGTTTTCAGGTATCACTGCCTACTTCCTTCCATCAAAGGACAAAAATGCTCCAGATGCAGCACGGGAAGCATTTTCTTCTCTGAGAGGTGCTTTATTCAGTTAATACATTATCTGCTGTCACTGATTGTGTTTTTAATATGATCTTAAGGAAGAATCTGTATTTTCATGTGGTTTTATTCCTTTATAGGTTGTGGTTGTTGGTTTGCCATCTCATTTTGCATTTGATTGGAACCTTTGATATCAAGACTGCCAGCTTTAATATTTAACACATCATAATTTGACTGGCTTTGAAGGCCCTGGAAAGCCAGAGTAGTGTTCATATCACTGTAAAAACTCTATTTACACAGTACTTGCTCACTTTATAGCATTCTTGAAATATATAGTGTGTATGTATGTATGTGTGCTATAGATGCTCTCTACTTGCTAAAACACATTTGTAGCTTCCATAATTTTAAATTAAGTTTTCTAGAAAGCTGATATACATTTTGGCATCTAGGATTACGTCAGTAGCAGTAAATCTCATTTCTATTCCTAATGTAAAGGCAAAATTGCTGTCTTGGGAATCATGAAATCCAGGTTCCTTACAAGATTCTGACAGATAAAATAAAATGTTCATGGTTTTGTTTTGTATTTTTTCATTCTAAAGTTGAAGTAAAGTATGTTTGTACAGGCTTCTTTTCATTCACAAAAATGGAAATAATTTTTAGTATCTAAATGGGTAAACTCACATTCTTGTTTATGAACTTGCATGAGATATTGTCCTATCATATCTTATTTTTTTGTCCATGTCCAGCTGAGTATTCATGATTGAATATAGGATGATAAAGAAACCCTAGAATTTTTTTTCAGAAGCGAAATTATACTTGGTAGAAGGTCATTAAGCTAGTTTTTGATTGCTTGGAAATCAGCAAGATGGAGATGATCAGACTTTTACGGAAAAAGGCAATAGATTTTAGTGTAAATCTGCATATCATCTATAAAGTGAAGCAAGAGGATTTTGCAGTCTTTTCTTTTTTTCTCATTATATTTGAACAGAAGTCATCTTGTACAAACATTATGTAATTTTGCCTTAGCCTCTGCCAAAAAAGGTTGTGTCTGACTAGTGCACTAGCCTATTGCTTTCAGCAGATTACTAGTATTACCTGTGTAACGGTAAGGAAAAAAGTAGTTTTCTGATCCTTTGCAGAAAATTTCAGTTCTCACGTTTCTTTTAGTTATTCTCCTTTTGGAAGTGGGTGTGGAAACTGAATTAATTATGGTTCTGTCATGACAAACAAAACAATTTTTTTCTGAGAACTTAATCTGCAAATGTGCACAAGGCTTTTTCTGAACACATATTTTGAATCTGTACAGCAGTTCAGCTTCACTGTAGTGAGAATGGAATAAGCACAGTACTTTTAAACTCTTTGCGGGGCTAACTGATTTAACCACCTCTAAAGTGAATGCTGACAAGAAGATTTGGAATGGAAATTTCTTACTAGATGCTAAGAAACATTCTGTAGAATGGATGGAATTCTATGAAGCCAAGAATGGGAGGGAATGCAGTGTACTGCTGTTTATACATTTGTTTTCTTAAACTCTCATGTTAAACTTTTTTTTAGATATGATTGGAACATGACAAAGATTGCTTTGCTTTATATAATATAAAGCAGCTCTGGTGTAGTTGTACCATGGCAAAGTTTCATAAGCTGAAGGAAACTGGATTTTTATTACGTTAAAACAGGCTAAAGTTCTTAAATGCTACTTCCTGTAGATAGTTTAGATACTGTATTTTGTGGCTCTCAGCTAAGGATTCTGGATAACCCCTTAATAAAAAACAAACAAAAAGACCCCAACAAAACAAAAACCAGCCAACGAACCAAAAACAATCAAAAAGCTGTACTTCAGTCAAGGTAACCTTTTGGGGCAGTTCAGCTTAAGTAAGGGTGAGTCTCACCTGATCATATTCTATAAATTATTAGAAACCATGAATGGCTTGAAATTCAACAGAAAGTTTGCAAGGTTTCCCTGTATATACAGGACAGATACAATGGGAATGCAGGGAAACCTTTTCAGGTCCTGTCCCTGAAAAACCAAAGTTGTTGTGAAGAGCCCAAGAACTTGTTAACCAGTTCATCAGGTATGCCTTTCTTCTACAGAAGATGTTTTGAGAGTCAATTTTATTTTGATTATAAGCTGGGGAAAAGTTATTTCCCACCATTCTTCTAATTAATGCAGGGGAAAAAAGGATAGTAGTTTTACTTAGGAGATATTTTTTAAGTAAAGGTAGAAATTATGAATTTACCCAAATCACTCCCTTCAGCTTACTCTGTCCACAAATTAGAGTTAGTTTGCTGGCTCATATATTTTAAATTTAGAGTGGGGATGTTTGTGTGTGCGGAAGTATGTATCAGTTGATTGAGGGCTCTTTCCCCCTCCAGTATTTCATATAATGCTGCAGAACTTTTAACTGCAGACCTTTCTTCTTGATTAAAGTGTTGGCTGGAAATTCAAAAATTGTCCTTGTTTCCTCCTTAACTGATGATGTAACAGCTAATATTGACCTAGTGATTGCTATCAGTTAGCATTCAAATGCATTTTTATTTCCATACAGAATTGCCATTGTATGCTAATTTATCAGGTAATATTTCTGGACAGGTATTGTGATTTCATAGGCATTCTATGAAATTCTAGCCCCTATATAGCCTCTTATATCACTTGTGCACACTTTCTTTTCTGTAAGTGAGAACTCCTCTCTTCAGATTGCCTTTGTTATTGGCAGTATGACTAAGTAAAACTGAGACATTTAGAACAAAATTCAGTACTGGTGTGACCAAACTAATGTTAATAAAAGTGCGCAAAATCCTGAACTGTCTTTAAAAGCACTGAAAAGTTTAACACAAAAACTGTTTCTCATTAAGGCGACAACCTTCAGAGATTGTCTTTATACCCTTGTATTTCTCAACTGAAAAACAAATATATAAGTATATATACATGTGCACACTGTAACATTAAAGGGCAAGATGCCCAAAATTACACTGAGAAGAACTTTACATGGCTTATTTAAATTAGGTCACAGAGTACTCTCTTATTATATATGTTCTATATTCAGAGAAGATTTTGTCTTCATTTAGTTTCTATTTTCATGAGCTACAAAAGGGACACTGCAGAGCTGATGACATATCTGGCTATGTGGTTGACTGTATGAGAGTAATACAGTCTCTCTGAGCACTATGTCTGGAATATTCTATGCATACACATTCAGATGATCTTGACTTCTCAGTATCTCTTCTTTAGCTGTATGCTCGAGCTTTCCTCTGCTCTCATCTTTCCTTCATTTCTCCTGTGGCCACTTCTGTTTCCTATTGTCTGTCTAGCCATTTATAATTCTTTGTTTATGCAGATATTATTATTGCATTGAGAGTTTTTAAAAATAGCTTAGACAGGCATCCCTCTGGAATGGCATATAAATATTTGATCTTTTTCTTGAAGACAGCTATTGTCCCTTCCATTTCTGTATTCTTGTGATTCAAAGTCCTTTGTAGATTACTAGCTGTCACAGAATGAGCACCCCACCCCAAGCGCCCCCAAGACAATCAAACTTATGGATACAAGTAATTCAGGCTGTAACATATCTACGTGCATGAATGCATGATGTGTTTTCATGGGACAAGAATTCACCACTGCTCAGAGTGGATAAAATTTATTTTGTAGTCTGCTTCTGTATATTTGGAAAACTAACATGAGAAAGAATGTAGTGAAAGAAAGAAGTATTAAATGGGGAAAGGTAGTATATTGCAAAATCTTCAGTCATGTTTAGACAACAGTTAGGTCATTGCCAGTTGGTTTTGCTGAAGAAAACCAGAATGCCTATGCTGTCTTTCTAAATACATTTACAATATTCTATCTTTAACAGCTATTTTTTTTATCCTGCAGCTAATTTGACTTCAGAGGGATTGAAACTGAAGGATATTATTTTGGTTCATCTATATGTGAAGAGCATGAAAGATTTCAGTGTTATAAACTCAGTTTATGTGACAGAATTTGATTTGTGTCCACCAGCAAGGTAGGATTAGACTACTGCTATAGTATATTTATGATGCACTGTAATAGACTGATTATTGTTGCCATATTTGTGAAGCATTTTGCCAAATGTTTGTGTCTCACAGAAGAAGACTTTTGCTGCCTTTTGGAGTATTAACATCACAGCTGCTAATGTCAAAACCACTAGGGGTTAGAAATTCCTGCTTTAATATATACCATAAGGTTTACAAATGCCCCCCCCCATATGGACTTACAGAAGGATAATACATGGTTTGCAAGTCATAGTTCTTTTTGACTTGATTGAACTGACAACTGTTTGTATTGCTGGGATTTTATTTGCTTTTCTTTTCTGTTTGCATCCCTTGACCTGTTGGCAGTGCTTCTCTGAATGCAACCCAGGATATCATCAAACCTCTTCATCACAAGGGCATGGTTTTGGTTCATGTTCAAGTTGGTGTCCATCAGGAATCTCCAGTCCTTCTCTGTAATGCTGCTTTTGAGCCAGTGGACCTTGGGTTTGTTCTACCCCCAGGTGTAGGACTTGCAGCTTCTCCTTTGCCAAACTTCATCAAGTTCCTGTATGCTTGTTTTTTCATCCTGTCAACATCCATGTGGATGGCAACTTGCCAAGGATACAATGCCCCATCATGCAGATTATGAATGAAGATGTTGAACAGGAGTGGACCCAATATAGGCTCCTGGTTGTTCACCTGTGAGACTTTGTGTCACTGATCCCACCCACTGGGCCTGGCTGTTCACTTTCACTCCACCTCACTCTCTGCTCATCCAGCCCATATATCAACAATTTCTCTATGAGTGCATTACAGGAGAAAGTGTCAAAAACATTACTGGAGCCTTATTACCAATATTAAGTCTTTGTAAAAGTGATGAGGTCTGGAACCTTCTAGGTCTTTGTGACAAATGTTACTCACTTTGTTCTATTTATTTTGTTAAATATTAAAGCAAAATTATTATCTGAGCAGTTGCTTGGGATTTACATCATGAGATACTGACAGTTATTTCAAAAGTGTATTCAGTCTGTTTCTTTTCTTCCCCTGCCTATATGCACTTGGCTCTGGTTGAAGACAAATACTGGATTAGATGGATCTTTAGCTCAATCTAATCTGGTTGTTCTTAATATCTTGTGTTTCCCTCAGATAATCACACTAGATGGATAGCTTAGCTGCACTTCCATGTTCAGTAAGAATTCAAGTGTGAAAAGAAATTACACTGATAACACTTTAATTCATAGATACACAAAGCATGTTTTTTTCAATATGTGTTGTACAAAATCTTCTATGTTGCATCCAAGTCTTCGTCTGACATAATGAAACTGCTTGGTGGTCTAGGCGTGTACTGTGTGATTCCTGTGTTATCTGGATGTGGTGGGTTTGTTTTCCACTAGAAATTGGATAAAAACCAGCTAGCCCATGCATTTTTTCTTTTTTTAAAAAGATGTGTGTTAAAACTAATTTTCTGTTTGTATTTTTATTGCCTTTTGTCAAAATGGCTTATTTCTTTTTACAGTAATTTGTAATTTTTTACAGTAATTTCTTATGCTTCTGAGATAATATGCTGAGAATGCAGAACTGATGTAGCTTGAGAAATTTCACTTGAATCATAGGTTAATACAGGTTGCAAGGGACCTCTGGAGGTCATCTAGTCTAATCCTGCACTAAAAGCAGGGTCAACCATGTGGTCATACCTCTTGTCTTCTTCATATTTTTAAAACCAACTGTTCAGCAATTTTCTAATGGAAAATCCTATATTTTATACTCTTATTGCAGAATATGAAGTGTAACAGAGGCTTGTGAATTTTAAGTATAGCGAGACAAATAGTTCAAAGACATTGTTAAGATAATCATCACATTCCACTACACTGCAAGGGTGTCAGACCCAAAACAAGCAGAGAGAGGCTTCTTCAAGATGCTGACTGTAGGCCAGGGTTATTATTAAATCAGAGAGAAATGGGAGGGTCGGCTGTGTGTGCCTGCAGAGGAGGGATCTAATCCCAGCTGCAAACTACACAAAATTAGTCTCCACTCCTACATGTTGTAGGTTCTCTTTATAGTACTCAACTTCTCACAATTTAACTTTCATTTCTTATGCCTGCATGTTTTAGGCCTCTACATTTGCATAGCCAGCTATATAGCCTTCCATCAGTAAAATAAAAAGGTAGAAAGATTAGAAAGTTGCAGGAAAATGGCTTTTTCCTTTTATTTTTATGGAGCAAACAGTTTTCAGAGCATCATAGAGTATACTGAGTAGGAAGGGACCCGCAAGGATCATCAAAGTCTAGCTCATGATCCTGCACAGGACACCTTAAGAGTCACACGCTGTGCCTGAGAGCATTTTCCAAATGCTTCTTGAGCTCTGTCTGGTTGGTGCTGTGACCACTTCCCTGGGGATCATGCTCCAGTGCCCAACCACCATCCTCTGGGTGAAGAACCTTTCCCTAATAGCCAGCCTATACCTCCCTGACACAGCTTCACACCATTCCCTCAGTCCTGTCACTGTCACCGCAGAGAAGAGATCAGTGCCTGCCCCTCCTCTTCCCCTCATGAGAAAGCTGTAACTGCAATGAGGTCTCCCCTGAATCTCCTCCAGGCTGAGCAGACCAAGTTCCTCCTCATATGGCTGCCCATCAAGGCCCTTCACCATCTTTTTTGCCCTCCTTTGGATGCTCTCTAATGCTTTATATCTTTCTTATACTGTGGCACCCAAAACTGCTCCCAGAACTCAAGGTGAGGCCGCCCCAGTGCAGAGCAGAGCAGAGCCGAGCGGGACAATCCCCTCCCTTGCCCAGCTGGCAGTGCTGTGCGTGATGAACCCCAGGACACACTTGGCCCTCTTGGCTGCCAGGGCACTGCTGACTCATGTTCAACTTGCCATTGACCAGGGTCCTCAGGTCCCTTTCCACAGCACTGCGTTTATGTTGCATATTTGTCTATATTGCATTTTGTCCTGAAGAAAAATTATACAGCAGTTTGCATGGTTGCATCATTGCATTATGTACAGAGGCCTGGTTGTGGAAGTTCTCACAAGCAGTATGCTGGAAGCACTGATTCGGGTGTGGATCTGCAATAAATTTGCAAAATTGTCTTGAAAATTTACCAGCCCAAGCAGAAAATCCATTCATCCATGCTTATGATGATGGTAATGAGGAAAAACTACTATATTTACATGTGGGAGGTGAGGAGAAAAATAGTTTTCTTGGAAGAAATAAGCAAGATGGGAAGAATTTTATAAGGCTGTTACATGATATGTAAAGAGAACAAGTAATTTTTATTGCAATCCTACTGGGAGCTAAATGACTTTTCTATGCATGGACTGCAAATATAATTATTTTTCAGGCTTTGAAATGTTGATTTCCCCACACAGACCCTCAACCCCCCCGCTTTTTAACTGGCCACATGCAACACACGTCTGTCTGTTCATCAAGGCACTCAGTCTTCCTTGGAGGAAACAGAAGTGAACTTTATAAATGAATGCTTAAGTAGATTTTGAGTCCTGTCACATGTATGTATCTGTCATGCAGCTTAAAGTATAGCAGAAAAATATGCTAGTATTACAAATAACCTGTGAGAAGGTTGTAAAGGAGCTATAAGCTGCTGCTTTTTAGAAAACTTTGACACTGTCTCTTGGCAGCCTCATAGGCAAACTCAGGAGGTGTGGACTGCGTGAGTGGACAGAGAGGTGGATTGAGAACTGCCTGAATGGCAGATGCCAGAGAGTCATAATCAGTGGCACAGGGTCTAGTTGGGGACCTGTCACTAATAGTGTGCCCCAAGGTTCAATACTGGGCCCAGTATTGTTTAATTTATTCATCAATGCCTTGGATGAAGGTGCAGATCCCTCCTCAGCAAGTCCACTGGTGACACCAATCTGGGAGGAGTAGCTGATACCCCAGAGGGCTGTGCAGCCCTGCAGAAGGACCTTGATAGGTTGGAGAGATGGGCAGAGAAGAACTTTCTGAAATTCAACAAAGGCAGGTGCAGGGTCCTGCACCTGGAGAGGAATGACCCCACACACCGCAGGCTGGAGATTGAAGCGCTGGGAAGAAGCTCTGTGGAGAAGGACCTGGGAGTCCTGGTGGACAAGAAGCTGTCTGTGAGCCAACAGTGTCCTTGAGGAGATAATAGGGTTAATGCTAGCAGGTTATTGCAATACTCTAACTTTTGTTGTATGATCCGGGCAAAATTTCCTAAGATAATGTCCAGACAAAAAAAAAAAGTGGAAAATAAATGTTGGAAGTTGGTTCAAGCAAACTTCTGTTTGAAAAAAAAAATTATCTTGTGTTTTCAGAGTATGCGTGGAAACACGGTTACCTGATGGAGTGCTGTTTTGCATTGACTGCCTTGCACATAAGTATGACATAGCAACGGATGATGTAGTACATGATGAAAAGCTGGTCATGCATGTACAGAGCATTTCCCACTGGGCACCTGCCAGCATAGGACCTTATAGTCAGTCCATCAAGGTAGGAATTTTTGTTACCTCATGTGAAATATATGCCCCTTTACTGGAATGAATACAGTTATAAAGTCACTTTATCTCTCTTCATTCTCTCTATGTCCAAAAGAAAATGTGTAAAAAAAAATAGCGTTTTGAATTTATGTTTTTAAAACATGTAGACAACTTACCTCTCATCAGTTCTTCATTTTGTGATAATAAAACTGTTTAAATTATTCTTTTCAGAGAATCTCAAGAACAGCATACTTCTGTTGTATATTATAATTAGACAAAAAACCTGTCATACTTTTATAATCTGCCTAGAATATAAACAGAGTTTAGGAACAGCTGAGGATATTTCAGTTTCCTTGTTAAAGTTCAAACATTTTTATAGGTAGAGTGAATCCTGAAATGCTTATTTAGTTCAATCCTTTTTGAGGCTTGTGGTGCTGCTTAACCATTTAAAAGAACATCAAGGTTGAAGAGCTGTTCTATTTTTCAAAATAATAGCAAACTGAACAGAATATTGCATACTATTTGGAATAATGAAAAGGAGGCAATAAAATATCATGGAAAAGTGGACCAAAAATTTTGCATTAAAAACATTCTCCTAATATGGTACTTTCTGTCCAGCTAGTACCATTCAGATAATTCGTGTACTGTCTCAACCTTTTCTGTTGCAAAAAATACATGCCTATCTTACCAATACTCTTCTTTTGTAATACATTGTCCAGTGTTGTGCAGACTGATTTAAGCAAGACTTCCTGACATCTGTTTAAAATGGCTGAAATATTTCGGGTCTGCAAACCTAGTATAATGGCCATGCAATTATACTTTGTTTTGTCTTTGTACTATTTTACAGAAAAATTCAGGAACAGTATTTTGCATCAGAAGCTCATGTAGAATTTGTTTTATTTTCAGTAAGAAATGTTGGTAGATTACTACTGTATGAATCTTGTTCTTACAGGAGGGTGAGGTTTTATCATCTCTCTTTATCCATTTTTCTTGAGAAAGCAGAAAGTCAGTTTATTAAACTTTGTTCCATTCAGACTTACACTTTAATGAGCATAGTGATATCATATCATGCATAGTCCCTCAAAGATTAATAAGCTTTGTATCTTTGTTATTTGGAGAAACATCTCTTACATTGCAACTGATCTCCATATCCTGGAACTGCCATCAACTAAATTCAGAAAAGTATGTCAATTGAAAATTGCTTCAGCAACCCAGTGAAAAATCTCATGTTGCAATTGTCCATAAGCAGGTGCCAGATCTTCTGGTGCTATGGGACCATCAGCATACCCAAGGAAAAGTGCATATCTCTTCAAATATAGTGTAACCAGTAACACTGGTCAGCAATTCCAACATTAAGGAGAAATTCTCACTGGTGTTTTTGTTTTGCTTTATTTTTTTCCTACCCTCAGAGAACATTTTAGTTAAGCAACATTATTTTCCCTTATAGTGTAAAATAAGTACTTTTGCTTTTAAAAATTACCACAGGAGTAATGTAACAGTAATGAAAAGCTGTACCTCTGCTACAGTATCACTCACTTGTTGTACTTTACAGCTGTGTTCTATCTCTAGTCCAAAAACACCTGTAGGGGGAATTGGTAGCATACATGGCAGCCATCTTTTATTTTTCCTTTGCCAGATTTTGCCTTCCTACTACCAACAATACATTTCATCTGAATATCAATATTTCACACTCTGGTTTTGTCTTCCAAAGAATTTTTGGCTTTTGGTAACATTTCCATTCTGCAGAGCTTGATACAGTACATGTCAAATATACTAGAACAAATAAACATTTTAGTAAATGTTTTTAATATTTAAATATTTTTACTTTCTAAAATAGCATATAAAGGATATAACTTATAAAACCTTTTCATAAGAAAATGTCATAGAGGAGTGTATCAGTGTATAAATAAATTATTTGAATTTGAAATTTTACTAATGGAAGATACAGATTTTGTATCTTCTTAAACATGAATTTTCCAAAATTAAAATCTTCTTGAAATGAGTTTTTAGAACTTCCTAAGGCTATATATGGACAGGTATTAAGCTCTTAAGTTCACCAGCAGAAGTAAGCACTTCAATATATTTTAAAATGGAATATATTTTCGAGAATAAATAAAGAAGGAAAAAAAGTGAGGTTTTAATCTTTGTAGTCAACAAAAATTATTTGAAATTATGCAAATTTTATGATGATGAAATGTTCATTAGTCTTTTATGATTGAAGAACAGAAGCCAAATAATCTTGAAACAGTAAATATTTATTACCCTTATGTTGTAGATATGTAGAGTTTGTTTATCTTTTCCTCGACAGCAATTGGACAATTAAATTTTTTCTTTTCAGTCCAATATGAAGTTTTGTGGACCCTGGGGAATCAGCATGTATTTTTGCATAATGTTTTTGCTGAGTTCAGAATAGACTGTAGACTAATATTCAGGAAATTGCAAGTTGAGATTGACATGCCCTGGCATGTAAGAGCAGAGCTGGCAGCAGAAAGATGTAGGTAGTTCATGCAAACTATGGAATTCACACTTCAGGCTCAAAAATCACTCAGCAAAGCATCATTTCAATTTGGTAGGGATCTTTCAGGGTCTTGCCAACAGTGCTATGAGAACAAAAAGCAAAGATTTGGAATTTACTACAAGAATGTGCTGACCTCAGTTTGATAGACACCAAACAACAGTGGCAGAATGAAATTATGATTTTCAAATGACTTATAGCAAAATTCTTCTTCTTTTGAATTACCATTCTTTCTCTTCTGGGATTAACATTCTATAAAAACAAATGCAGCATTTCTCTTTGTAAGAAGTAGCCATGAACTGTTTGGAGATACAGTGAGACATATTTTATACGTATGCCAACATTATATGCATCTATGACTTGACTATGTCTGCTGAAACCTTTAGCTTGCCTCATGACCTCAGTTCTTGCCCTTTCACAGCTGCCAGATCCCAGTTTGAACCATCCTTCAGGCATCTTTTCCTCAATTTTTGTTTTGCACTATCTTAACCCAGTACCTTCCTTCCTTCCTTCCTTCCTTCCTTCCTTCCTTCCTTCCTTCCTTCCTTCCTTCCTTCCTTCCTTCCCCTCTTGTGATTCAACAACGTTTATTATATTATACCATATCTATTAATATGGGGATAGAATACCTTCCAGTGGGTGGGGGAAAAAGTGATAGTCAACAGTTCTGATTCTAAGTAATGTTCCTTTGGGTTTGATACTTGGGATGATATTCTTAGTGTTTTAGTTAACAACTTGGACAATACCATACCTAGCAGGATTGTGGATTACTGTAATTTGGATAGTGCTTGATGCATTGGAGGGCATGGCTGCCATTCCAAGGTACCTAGACATTGTCATTTTTTGTAGATGAAAGCAAGCAAGTTGTACTCCAGTGCCACTGGCATGCATCTTGTGTAAGAAACCTCATCACCAATGTAAAAGTTATTGTTGCTTCTTCCCTAGCCATTGCCAGAAAAAAATAATATATATAATGTTAGGGCAACTTGGTGACTTCTAAATCGTATGGAGACTCTAAGTGTGCAAGTCAGGAAACAGTGGGACAGAACTGAGTGCTGCGTCTTCATAATTAATTTCTTTTACATGCCATATGCTTCTTAGCTGGAGATTAAGAAACCTGACTATAAGCAGTATATCTAATTAGTGCCATTGGACAAAATGTGAATTAAAGCTGTCTGCCACCACTGAGGTATACAATCACACCCAGTATCACAAAGTCCACGAAATAGCAGGGAATGGTTGTATTACCTCTTGGAGGGTGTTCTCAGCTACGTAGTTCCACTTTGTCCTGGTTTGAGAGGAAGTGAGTTTTTCAGGAAGTTGGGGTCAAACCAATCAGTGGTCAGATTCGAATATTGACACCTGTAGTGACCACTGAGGGCATGGATACGCCTCTGAGAACACAGCAGGTTAAAAGCAAGAACTCCCAGAGAAACTTTCTCTTTTTGTTTCCCATCAGCAGAGGAGCGCAGAAGCCTCTCCTGCCCAGCCACAGGCTGGGTGGGGGAGGGAGGG